>KK112101.1:591985-612433 GCA_000611955.2 Stegodyphus mimosarum
CTGACCAGCTAGCAGTTTAAATTTATAAGCCATAGTGCTTACTACGTGATTGCATTGTAAAACAATTTGAAGTGCGCTAGTATTAGTATATCTTGCTACGCACCATTTAGTGAGAGGCCAACTTCCGCGAATTGCTCTGCGAAGCAAACTTTGATTTAAGTTCTATTTTAGGTTTAGTTTTAAATTGATTTGATTGTTAAGTTAGGCCCAAGTGCGGTCTTTTACTTTCTGTATCTCTCCCGAGTTGGGAAGTTTGTTAATAATAGTGATTTAATAAAAGAGGATTTTAAATCCCTTCACGTGCAGTTATTATCCAGCCCAGCAGTTACATCAGAACAAAGCTTACATTACATCAGCTTACTGTTCCAGTTCAGGACTGAAAACTCGAGGTCAAGAACCTTTTACAGAATTTACCCTGTTCTCCAAAAACACGCACAGAATGCTCAGTCCTCATAATTTATACTTATATTTTAATTTTTTATCTATTTGATCTCATATGTTAAATGCACTCATATTATTTACGCTGTATTCTCACGTGCCTTTCACTCTTCTATGTACTTGTACATTCCCATCTGTATTCATGCGTATTAATATGTATTATGTATGTCTTTTTGTGCTTTCAATGATTATGTGTGTGTACCTGTTTTATGTGTTTGTGTATTTATGTATTTTGCGTTTTGTGTCTTGTGTATTATTTGTTTATGTGTATTTATGTGTTTTTAAATGTATGTTTTTTTTGCTTTTTTACTTTAACTACTGACCATCTGTAACACCCCAGCTTGACTCTTCAATCTGTAAGACAATCCTACTAATGCTCTTGTAAGGCCATGTACTTCCCTTTGACAACCTCAATAAACTCCCGGTGCAGCCTTGTGGGGCTCCAGGGAGCTATTGCTCTAGTTAGAGGAAGGCGTAGGACACATGCCTGTTTACCTGTGTTAGACATCAGGTGTCGCCGTCCTCCGTAACCTATCTACCTACCTACTCAAATGGTTGAAGCCACTACCGTTCGAGACAGCATATGCTGCCCTTTCTGGCAACAGGAACCGGGTTCTTGTTGTTATACCGCCGGTGCCGAGGATACCTACCCAGCGCACTACTCGATTTCTAGAGGAAACATAAAGCTAAATGCTTCTTATGTGTAAGTTTATTTATATCTGAATCGGGATAAACTCTCAAAATTAAAATATGTGGCCATTTGGTGCAGAGTAGATGCCGACCTTAGAAGGCATAATGCAAAGTTACTCTGATTGAAATACATGCACCAGAATAATAAACAGTAACGCTCAAATGTGTTCTTAAAAATTTTAATGCAGAAAAACTTATTCACTTTTCTACATTTAGCTCAAAATAAAGTTTGTGTTTAATTTTCAGATCTTACGATCTGAAATACATAGTACGCTCTGAGACAGAGGGCTCTTTCAGACAGATGAAATGAGAAACATTTCAGTTTTAATTAAAAACTTCTCATTTTTCTCACTCTTAATAAAGAAAAGGCCATATGCATAGACTAATGTAGTCTATATAAAGAAATTTAACTCTTTTTATTAGAAATTCATCTTCGAAACACATTGCAATGATCCGAATTAACCGCAACGTGCCCTTTTCGGATAGCCATTTATGACTTATTTTTGGCAGATTATGGCATCCAGGTAAAAGTAAAATAAATACCTATAAAATTGCTAAGAAGCTAAAATAAGTACGTATAAAAAGTATAATAAAGCAAGATAAATACCTATAAAATTGTGAAGAAGAGCATAGATTACCTTTGTATATTTTAAATTACAATAAATTTGCATAGCTACTATTTCATTTAAAGCAATAAATTATTTCCTTTCGAAAATTTTCTACACCCCTTTTGCAGCATATTGTCATTTATATACTAATCTATTCTACAAGAAATCTGAATTTAAAGTCTATCAATCAGACATTATCAAGTTTTTAGATCAGAAGTCATCTGAAATGTTTTCAACATCAAAGATTCTAAGGTATTTCTCCCGCCTTCTTCGCATGCCTTCGTGGTGTACTGGTCAGCACGCTCGACGCGTAACCGAGAGGTCCGTTGCTTGTTTTTCACCTCTCCTGCTTCGAAATAACCTAATGTCTCTACAAGGTTAGATCGAAGTTGTGCATTAATTTGAAATTAATAATAATGTGTTAAAATATAATGTTATATTTCCTCATAGAATAGCGAAAATTTACTTGAGATGTTTTGCAAGATACTTTTATGCCTCATTAGGATCTTTGAAGTTTCCAATTTTGAAAACATGGCAACCTTCCAGATGTTACTAGACTTTTAGGTTGATTACATGTATTTTGCACTAAATATGTTGAGATCACTTGCTTACATTATAGTACAGGTTTCCAAACTTTTAATGAGCAAAGGTAATAATTATAAACTTAATTTAAAGATCATGGCAGAAAACCGTTTAGGGATACATTCATATAAAGTCATTACCTCCCCCCCCAACGTTCCGATTAAGCGGAATTCTGTTAATAAGGATTTTACTGCGTAACTTACAAAGGAACCATATAAATAGCTAAAAATTATTACACAAAAGCCTACAAATTAAGATATAAATACATACAATTTAAGACATAACTATCTTGGAGCAAAGTAAGTACTTATAAATAAAATAAAGAGGAAAAAAGACTAATAATAATATCGCAAAGCTTTCATAAATTCAAAAATTAGTTTTCTGAAAATTCTGGTTTTATTTAAAAAATTAAATGCTTTGGTAATAATTAAAAATTCTATCTCGTAAAGCTGTCCGAACAATTAAAAAAACTTTGGCGTAAAGCTGCTCAAACAAAACAAAACAAAAAGATTGTTTCTTGTAAAGCTGTTCAGACTTCAATGATGCCCAGTTTAAGATCGCTCTAAGAAATCGCTGTGTTTGCGACCATTGAGTAAGCGAGCGGGATGAAAATAGCTGTATCCTCCAACTACAGCAAGTGTTAGAAAGATAGGAAATCAAGGACAGTAAGAAAAGGGAATAATAAAGGAACAGATGATTCAAATGAACTTTGGGAGATGCGTTTCCACTAAATTCTCTAACTTTGTCTACATCTCTCCAGTTTTTATAAATTAAAAGAATTTGAAACTAGAATCAGATTAAATCATGTGTAAAATAATCATTCACATGATAACAAAGTAAAGTAAAAAGTGGAACACGCTTCACATTACCTTCATTTTAAATTTATTTCTTCTTCTATTACGCCTTACTTTCAGTACTCCTAATTTAAAAGTTATCACCAAAAAAAAAAAATGTTCACTAAGATTCCCTGCCTAATAACGCAAAATCTCACAGCTTTGAAAATATTAGCTCTAAAAGTTCTAATAACTTTCCTCCCCAGAAAAGTATTTAAAAAATGCTTATGTGTCCAGCAACCCGATTTATAGGAAATTGTTTCTGTTTGACGCAAAATGTAGATATAACCTTGTTATATAGGTTTTCCCCGGCAAGAATGAAATAAACAGATGAAATAAAAATATACTTCTTCGACCAGTGAAGGCAAACCCCATCATATGAAAACTGTTAACTACGTATTGGTTTATTCTAATCTAATGAAGTATATGTTAGATTTATTTTTGCAAGAGCTTAGTAGATTTGTGTCTGCTGTGCTTGTGAGTGGCCAACTTTCCGTTAAGATCCCTTGTTGCTAGCCTTTTTGAAAAACATCATCTTATTCAAATATCCGAATTAGGATTCATTTATAGTTTCTGCGCATCCAATAACAGGTGAATAAATTATTCGTTTTATGCAATTCTACCGGAATATTACTTGTAAATAACTTAACAGTAAGTTCACAAAATGAGATCATATATAATACATATTCAATTATTTTGATCTAGAAGCATAAATACATCTTAGTATACCTATGAAGTAACCTCGGGAAGGCTAGGAGAAAATGCGCTGATTTGACTTTAGGATAACCGCCCAGACGGAAAATAGTGACTCTAACTGCCGCAACGAAGGGCTGGGGATCAAATCCCGGTGAAGGTATGGATGTAATTTGTCCGTCCCAGCCGCAGGAGGCAACGATGGCCCACCTATTAGGTGCATCCATAATAAAAATACCACCGCTTCCCACCTTAATAGTAGTCTACGCCCATAAAAGGCTAGAGCCCGCCCTTGAGTGGAAAAAATTAGTATGTATCTTTTATTGATATAAATTGAATTTCTTGCACTCTAAAATCAAATTTAAGCATTAACATTTTTTTAGTCGATACGCTTTAAATCAGAGAGCTTCATAAGTGGTCGACAATAATATTTAGCAATCAATTAGATGTTTCTGGTGTTCAAGGATCGACTATAATTTCACTGAAGAATCCAGTAGAAATTGTTAATGCACAACAGTATGTAAAAGTATTACATTAATTATATAGGTCATTAAATTACATACGTCATTAAACATTATTTATACGCTCGACAAAATATACCGCCTATCGTTCCCAAAGGAAAAAAATACGCTTATAAGTTACAAGACGTAAAAAAAATTCTTTAAATCAGTTTTGTAAAAACACAAATTAAATAACTTAATTTTTTTCAAAACATCCGCTTGCAATAAAAGCGCATAAAAAAGATAATTTCTGTGTAACTAGAATCTGTAACTTGTGAGTGAATTCTATGTGTAACTAGAACATAATTTTCTAGTTCTTCACACAATTTATATTGTTAAGAATTAAGTATATTTATCATATGTATCCTTGCCTAATGACCTGATGGTCAATGGCCAGGCATTTGATAAATAAATCATATGTATCCTTGTGGTTCACGCTTCAGCATTAGCCGCAGCAGAGTTTCAAGCTCAATTCCTGGCGACAGCACAGTTCATTTTTCATATTTGCTTCTCACAAACAACTTAATGCCTGCGTGACATGACTTAAGCCACATGATATTTTACTCAGATTATTTCTTTCCTAGGGAAAACCGGAACATACTGATATTAAGAAGCGAGATGAGTTAAGAATAAAAGTTTCTAATCAACAAATTAAGGCTACTGTACATATTAGCAATCATCCACCCCATCTCTCCTGTTAATGAGCCTAAGTCAAGTTTATGTTAGCAGGCGATACTCCTATTATTTACTTTATTATATTTTGTTATTACTTTTATGCATTTCTTATAATATTATACTCCTTTAATGATGATTTATACCGAGTTTTTTAATATAAAGAACAAAGGACTTGACTTAAAATCGTGGATTTTTTTAAAATTAAGACACTAACAATATATAAAAATTCATACACTTGAAAAAAGATCTCTTGTGCCACTGTAGTAATAATAATTATATAACAAAATAGTGGCATCTTGTTTGTCATAGTGCACAGAGTGAGAAAATAATAAAAGTTCAAAGTTAAGAAATACAGATTTTTATGTTTCTTTTTTTCCAGCAGCAAAGAAACTTATAACAAATTTTTGCTTTCTTGTACTAAGTAAACAGGAAGTACTGTAATCGCGAAAAATTTCGGGTATCCTATTTTAACGAAAATATCCATTTTGACCACTATGGAATGCAATTTAACGATGTTTTTTGCGTGATGTCTGAACATAAGGACTCTTTTTCTCCCAAAAAAATTACAAAACTGATTTAAAATGGATTCTGAAGAGATTTGTTTTCGTGGCATCTGTGCATATGTGCGTACGCATGTATGTATGTATCTCACGTAACTTCAAAACGAGTAGCCTCAGAACGTTGAAATTTTGTATATAGGACTGCTATAACATGTAGATGTGCACCTCCTATTTTGCTTGCAACTGCGGCACCAAAATTATATAAATATATGTATATATAAATATATATATATATGTATATATGTGTGTATATATATATATGTACATATATATATATGTATATATACATATACATATACGGTTAAGGTTATATATACATATATATATATAGAGAGAGAGAATTTAGAAAAGTTTCTGAAACTCCTAATGAAGAAAAATGAACAAAGAGCTAAATTTGCTAAATTTTAGTATCGAATTTGGGAAATGAAAATTAAAATAGAAGTTTCTAAGGATCCGTAAGAACCATAATCCTAACAGATTAACAAATAGCTTTGAACTCTAGTTTTTTAATATGTATTTACTTTTCTATTTCAATGTTTTAAAATATTTCTTGCAAAATTCATCGAAATAAGGAATAGGTTAGGAATTATGGTTCTTACAGTTCCTTAGAAACTTCTATTTTAATTTTTATTTCTCGAATAATATATATATATATCCGCTCTGTTACTTGGCTCAGTGAGCTCAGTTTTTTTATTCTTATATGTTTGTAAATTTTGCATTTTTTGCTTTAAAAATGATTGAATTATATTGTTCTTATCTTGCGGTTAAGGTTTTTATGCCTTTAGTTAACCTGGATGTTATAACTGCAGAATTATCAACAATTTAAAAGTTGTGTAAGGGCAGCTAAGTCTAATTATTTTCGCCATAGCCGCCATATTTGTTTCTATTTGAAACTTAGCAGAATAGTTCAGTTGTTGCCAGTCTAGAGAAACTAAGCTTCGCAAGAACAAAGATAAAGCCTTCTTTTATTATTGCGAATTAAATCATGCTTAATACATTCTGGAATTTTTTCGAGGACATAAGTGTTTAAGATTTACTTCGTAATTTTTAATATAGATATTTTGAGTTTCTATGTATTTTTGCCTTGTCGCGAAATGAGATCTGAATTAATTGAATAAGAAATATTGAATCATCTGTGGAAAACTTTTTTTTTTAAAGTCCAAAAAGGCTTTGTCTCTGAAGGACAATTGTTTTCGTTTTGCGATTTTGCGTTGGATCACTCTAAATGCCCGTTTCACTTTTCAAACTGTTGCCACAAAATATTCTCGCCCTGTCATTTGAGGAAATTAAATAATGAAATTAAATAATTAAATAATATATGTATGTTTCTCGTATTGGGATAAAACAATGGTACCTAGAGCCATCCAATTTTGAATGGCGGAATCCTACTGCGAATATGGGCATCTGAAAGCCCAAATTTGAAATTTGGAATTTGTTTTATTATCTATTTCATATTTTGTAAAACTTTAACGAATTTTCTATTAACAAACTCAAGAATTTCAAAACGAGCAATGGCAACGTTGTATAGAAAAAACATTTTTATCTCGAGCGCGCGAGACTGTGTGTCGGAAATTTTAATGATATGCTCAATTTAAAATTATTTTGCAATATTGCTCTTGAACTGAATTTTATGGTTTAAGTGAGAAGAACATGACATTTAATAAATAAAAGTAACACACAAAATGTTAAAAAAACGCTCCTTTGGATGTAATTTAAAATCTGAAATTTTCAGTTTTTTTTGGGGGGGGGGTGATTAGATAATTCTTCCGATGATATACATAATTTTTGTGCATTCTGATTTATAAAATGAATGAGATGTAACGCTGTTAAGTGAACCTAGCGCCAGAGTGTCGCTATAGTAAACAAATACAGTGAATTTTAAAGAGGGCATTTATTCTATTGTGGTTTATGCTCTATCGACGAAGTAGATTTAATTCAATCCAGTAAGTTTAAATGAAATGCAAAATGCGTATAATTTAATATTCCGTACAAGGAAGTCATGTGGTGTACACATCAGATTTTTTAAACTGTACTCGGGTAATCAAGATTCAAATTAAATGCTGATATGTATGCTGCATCTTATTTAAAATGTGCTTTTAACAGTAGATGAGCTCTGAGCTTTGGAGATTGCAAATAAAGGTAGTTTCTACTTCATACGATATCAAAATTAATTATTACCTATATTATATAGTAATCGCAATAATTAAACTACATTAAATACATTCGCTAAAATTAAATATTTGTTCTTTTCAGGAATTACCTGGTGCTTAAAATTTAAAACTTTCATCTCTACGGATGCGATATCTCGTCTTCCAAGAACATTCGCCGAGTCGTTCTCTACAAAAATTTGCTCTTTTTTCAATGTTATTGCAACATGTCCAAAGACTTAGTTATTAACTTTTCATCACATCCCAGTCATATTATTTTGTTTTCACAGAATTTACAAAGAGTAGGACAAAGGCGCGCCATTGCCGTAATGAAATGTGTTAAGTTTAAACCTGCGCTAAATTAAATTAAGACATAAATGGTAAAACTTACTACTGTTTCTTGTACGCAACAATAGAATATGAATTGTGTCCGATCTATTCATGAAGTCATATGTAAAATATTATTACACAGTGTCTGCCAAACAAACCTATGCAGGACGAAGTGGCCTTTACCACAGCTAACAATGTGCTTGCAATCACCAATTTCGAAACATATTTTATTAAATTTGACGCTTTGTAAATCTTTTGTTTGAGTTTCATAAACAATAATTAGGCCGCAATTCCATAAATTAAATAAATAATAATTAAGCCGTAATGTTCAATTCCATAAATTAAGTAAATTATTAATTACAATTTTATTTTGTTTATTAATTAAACAAATTTTATTTTATATACCTTGATAATTTATGTGCTTGTTTTTTTACATTTTATATATAACGGACACCTTTCAAAATATTTTTCCCGATCTGACAAAATATTTTGCTCTGGTAAAAATTTGATATTTGATCCAAACATGAAAAATCATCGAAAACCATTCGCCAAAATGAGAAGAACTAAGTACACAATCATATTATTACAGCATGTTTACGTTTTCTGTATATCGTATGACGAATATGTAAACTAAAGCGATGCACGTCAGAAGCCTGGCCAGTTAAATTATGCAAAATGAAGGCTGTATTCTTATCACATGTTTTCTAAATTATTTAAGTGATTTAAAACAATATGAGACTGGAAAGAAACAATGAAATGCCACCAGAAAAATCACTGACGTGTTTTCATTCTAGCCTCCAAGCAGTCTCGCCAACACTGTGATTCATGTAACCAAGAACAGTTCTGATAAAAAAGTGAATCCCCTCCATTTCGGAAGTAAGTGAATGGGCCATTGCATCACTGCTCAGCCATTAAGTGTGACTGGATATGTTCCACTATAAAAAAAAAAAAATAGACTGAAGTCGAGCCAAGGACATTTAGATTTCTGCGAAGTTTATTCAGGAACACGTGAAGCATTAACTATTCTGTGAAGTTATTGCTATTTAAATTATCTTAAGAGTAATTTTAATTTGCTTAATGTTTTCTGATTTGGTTTTTAAATAGATCCATTAGTTTTTAAATAAATAAATTAACAACGTCAATGCAACGTCAACGTCAATTGTTTATTGATGAACAATAAACAATTATTTTACTCTCCTAAAAAATTTAAGTTCTTTATTTTTTATTTTTATTTTTATTATTTATATTTATTTACTTACTTTTTTTAAAATTACAACTTAACTAAATTTTCAATGCGAAAGTGCAACTACAAAACGCTGCGGGCTAAGAACAGCCCTTTTAACGCAAAAATATATTTCCATTTCATTACGTAGTCTCACTTCTGCTGCTAAAACTTTACAGACTGTGATAATAACAGCTTAATGTCACAAGCGCTTTAAAAATATATTAATAACCGTGAAACACCAATAACTCCCAAAAATGCTGATAAAAATTATGCATCTTTTCTATCATACATAATACTTAATTTTATTTGATAAATCAGAATAAAACTAAGACGTTTTCCACATTTAATTTGAAAGAATTTTATATACCTAAGAATGCTCAGAACAATATTCTATTTTTATTGTTTCATTAGATTTGAAAATCTGATATATCTATTACCAAAATCTGAAGTTTAACTAACTTCGGAAAGATGGAACCAGACTCTTCCAGTCACCACATTAATTTCGTATACTATAAAACTTTTAATTTCAGTATTATTTTAACCGGGAGGGACGCCTGAAAATTCTTAGTTCACAGACAGGTATTTACCATATGATGTATTCAGAACCACTAATAAATATCCGGTAATTCATACTTAAATATGAGATTAGTGTAATCCGACTTTAGACTACTAATGAGACCAGGTGGACCGCCGCATTCTCGCTCTCCAGCTGTTTGAAATGAATGCATCCCGGACAAGCGAAACCGTGGAGAAGGTCTAACTTTGTAAGAACTCGACTTTTGTCGGAGACCACTATAACGGTCTAAGTTCTATATGGGAACTGAAACGAGCATCTTTTGGTGCGTTAGCTGCACTGCAGGAAGATGCATTATCCTGCAACAGAGAATAGTTACCTAACTGAACATATTCTCACTTAACACTCTGATTTTTTTTTCAGGAGTAGAGCCTTCGTAGAATATGGACTTTACTCCAGTAAAAACTGCTAGTGTGTCAAAAATTCCTGTCAATGAAAAATTATAATCAGGAGGATAGGACTACATTTGAGACTTCTGAAATTGAAGATTCTGTGGTCGAAAAACACTTTTATTACGTTAAAAAGTATTTCTCGCGCCTTATTGGCATGCCTTCGTGGTGCAGTGGTCAGCACGCTTGACGTGTATTCGAGAGATCCGTGGTTCGAGTCCCGGCGAGGGCATTGCTCATTTTTCATCTCTGTGCTTTCAAAAAATACCTAATATCTCTACAACCTATTCATATGATTGTCGTTTTGTCTCTCAGTCATATGCAGAAATCAGAATTTGCAGTAGGTACGATTTAAGAGAAAAACAGGAATTCCTATTCAGTATTTCAACCTAATCCTGCCGTGTACCACTTTAAGTTTCTCTTGGTTCAGCAATCAACATATGCGACAAAAAATGACAATAAAATACTTCTTTATTTACAGTGTACTCTCGATTATCCGGGCTAATGCCGGGAAAGCAGGCCATAGGTATCTGAAATAATATCCAATAATCCAAACTATCCATTTTCATTCATATTGTATGTGTTTATTTCTTAAAAAATTCAGTAATTATTCTCTGTTTTTGAGAGTATTTAAATATTTTCCAAATGTCACTGCATTTTTTTCGAAATGATGTTTTAACACTGCGCTCGAATTGCTTTTGGTGAACGAAGTCCAACACAGTTTCAACAGAAGTCATGGTGTCTCAGGATTAAGGTAATTGTCAATACCTCCTCCGCTTGTATTTTCAGTATCACTCTCTGCCCCTTCTGTTCTTGAGACATTTGAAATGATATCTGCATCCCCCAAGCATCGAAACCCCGGCTCAGTAGAATTTACATGGAACCATTCCTCAATGTTTTCGAAAAATTTTACATTTTCAATTTTCGGGCTTACAACTTCAGTTATTGTCTTGTTTGGCATACAGTATTCTTTTGCTTAGTGCTTGTAGCATATTCTTTATTCAGTTTTTGGTTCTAAAATTTTAAATCAATTAATTTTTTTAATTATCAGAAGGAAATATGCACGAAAAAAACTTGTGAAATAAAAAAATCCTAATGATCAACCAAACGATGCCTATGACTATGCACATGCAGAACGAATTGTACGAAGTAACCGTTCAAACTAAACGTAAAGACGGCAATTCAGCGGTTTTTTAGAGCACGTTCGGACTTATGTGTGTTTGGTTTTTATATACCCTGGCATATTATGCTGAGTATGCATGCATGGGCAACGTCACTCACGGATAATCCGGAAACAGCATAATCCACATCCAGATAATCGAAAGTACGTCGTATTTATTTATTTTTTTTTTTCAGATTTTTCCAAAACATTTCTGCGCAATATCTTTGCTGATATTTTAGTCGTCTGATATAGTTCAAAACAAATGGTGATGAATTTTACAATAGTATTTCGAAAGTTTTTAATAATTTTTAATTTAGCTATTTTTAATTTAGTTTTGGTCCATATTTTTTATTCACTGTTATCATCTCACAACCCCACTGCGAAACTGCCCACACTCTGAAAAACAAAAATCACATAAATGTTGAACCTCCACAATGGCACACGCAGTCTCAAGTTATTCTGTTGCATTTTTGCTAGCCTGAACGTAAAACATTATTGTTTTTCGTTTTTTCGTCTTTTAAACAGATATTAGCTGCATAAAATCAAATAAGATACTCCATTTCTTTCGGTAAACAAAATTTATTTTTAAAAAGCATGTTGAGGTATGTTAGTAATCATTGCCTTCTAAGTATCGTTCAACAGCTTTGCTGGGACTGGTTGAACAATTCACTCCTACCTATTTGCAGGCGCAGTGGATGCTACGTTTACAGAGCTTTTCTCTGCAGAAGAACACGATGGGATCCTGGAAGATAGTTTCTTTTTTGCTTCAGTATAACTAATTCAATATTTTTACGATACTTTTATAGATACGGTGAAGAAAAGAAAATTATAATCTTCAACTTTATAGAAAGTTCTAATTCTTTGAGACATTGCTAACTGTTCATTTACAGTTAGTTATATTAACAGTATATTATTTTCTTCCTAACACGAAGATTTAATTAATTTACTTCATCAGTCAAAGTTGAAATTCAATCCGTTTTTTCTCGTTCTAGTGTGCTGTATACCGACTAGATTTCTTTATAATATTTAACTTACTCTTACAATAAAACTCATTCTGATCTAATTCAGGGTTATGAGTCACCAATATGGATGCACCTTAAGGTTATAGTGGCATGTGTGTTGTTGCTGCCGATATAACAACGATATCTTGGTTCCATTCCCATTACCATTTTTTATTAAGGTTAGAAAATATATAATTCTTCAACACCCGTTCACTGATAACAAATTAAACATCAGATATAAGTCACTCGACAAAAAAATTTTACAGGTAGTAAATCTACGTTAGCAATAAAAGTTGTAGGAAAGGTATTATCGACATCAAGTGGCAGAAAAGAGGTGAGTTTTTTCCTTCACCGGCGGCAGCCAGGAAGAGAGTGTAGAACCGGTCCAAATGGTCATTTTTACGCGGTATTAAATTTTGCTAAATTTAATAAAAAACAGAAAATTTATTTTAATACAGATCGTACGTCCACAGTAAATGGGTAGGTGATTTTCTGCTAATCTTATTAGGGAACTACCTACTAATTAAAGCTTTGGTTGCGCAAGGTCTCAACGTAAAATCCAGCCGGTTAATACACTCACGTTTGTGAAAATTGCAACACCATGAAGGACTTACGCGAGTGAGCTGAAATTTTCAGGAAATGCAAAGTAGCGCATGATATGCAAATGATTAGAATTGCAAATCCGTAGCGCATGCGTATGCTGAGCAGCGCCCTCTGAACGGCTGATGGATCCGAATAAATAGACGGCTGTAGCGAGGCGTGTATGGTTATCGGTGGTTATCTGCTAGTGGTAAACGTTAACTCAATCTGTACTTATGCCTCGTCGACGAAAGAGAGCGAGATTTGAACAACTTACAGAGTTTGAACGAGGGAGAATCATCGGCCTTCGTGAAGCTGGATTGTCGTATCGTGCAGTAGCCTCTCGTGTGCAGCGTAACAGCAGCACAGTGATGCGCGTTTGGAAGCAGTGGACGGACGAGTGTCGGACAACTCGGAAATCCGGGAGTGGACCCCGAAATGTGACGTCAGCTCGCGATGATAGACACCTGGTCCGCATGGCGCGGACGGACCGTACAGCTTCCTCTAGACAATTGGCAGCACTGTGGTCAATAGCTACAGGTGTTTCATTGTGTGCTTCATCAATTCGTAGACGTCTGCTGCAGTGTGGACTGCGCGCACGGACTCCTTTATACAGGATCCCCCTAACGCACGACCATCGCCGCCTGCGGCTACAATGGGCCAATCAGCATAGAGACTGGCGTGCTGATTGGCAGCATGTCGTGTTTTCTGACGAATCCCGCTTTAATTTGTGGTACCATGATGGCCGCATTCGTGTCAGACGCTATGCCGGTGAACGCCACCTTCCGGAGTGCATTATCGAACGCCACAGTGGACGAACACCCGGAGTTATGGTCTGGGGCGCCATAGCATATCATAGACGATCTCAATTGCTACGAATTGTGGGCAATCTGAACAGCAACCGGTATATCCGTGAAGTTCTACAGCCCGAAGCTGTTCCCTTCCTTCAAAGCTTGCCAGGCGCTGTATTTCAACAGGACAATGCCCGCCCTCATACTGCTCGGATTGTTAAATCCTTCTTTGCAGCGCAGCAGGTACAGCTTCTTCCTTGGCCTGCGTGTTCCCCGGATATGTCGCCAATTGAACATGTGTGGGATGTCATTGGTCGGCGTCTTGCTCGTGATCCTCGTCCTGTTGCGTCTGCAGACGAACTTTGGGTACGCGTACAAACGATATGGAATGCTCTTCCTCAGTCAGACATTCAAACTTTGTTTGACTCCATGCCACGTCGTGTAGCAGCACTTATTGCGGCGCGTGGTGGCCACACAAAATACTGATTCTGATCTCTTGTTCTTGTTTGTTTGCTTTGAACATTTAATCATTTATTTGTACCACTACCACTCAACTGTGTATTAAATTGCATTCAATTATGACGATTCCTTCTTGGTGTTGCAATTTTCACAAACGTGAGTGTACATTCCCGCAAGGTCTGAATTGTCTATATGAACACCCATTACTCTCCCTAGAATCGGCTCGTGTCGTATTCTGCACCTTAACAGTTAAATAAGTTTCCCTTCTCACGTTTATCGAAACAACAGGATTTGGCGATTAAAAAAAAATAATTCTGCACACGTGTCATGGAATGCCATTATATGAGCAGAAAATGTGTTTAAGGCGAAATATCATAATAATTGGTAATCATCATTTTCTCTGAGTTTCTTTGACCCTATTAAGTCAGAATATTATCAGAATCTTATAACGCAGCTCGTCGTACTTTTGGAACAGGTCAAAGGAAAGTGTTCATTAAATATAGTGTACCAATGTGTTCTTTCTCTACCACCAACTTCTCAAGAGGGATTTCGGCTCGCCGTGTAATTTGAGAACTCCCTTGTCGCACGCACACGGTCAGCATCAATAACTAACTAAAATAATGATTCCTTTTGTACAGAAAGTTCTTCGTCATTCTTGCACTGGCTGTGGCCTCACGTACAAGTAGCTGTGGGCTAGACACCATAATTTCCCCACTAGTTGTACAGATGCAGTCCCCCGCCCCTGTGCAGTTCCGCCCCAGTTTCGAGGAAGAATATCCCGAAGGCGGTCCGAGAGTCTTCCACCCTTCTTTCTCTACCACCAACTTCTCAAGAGGGATTTCGGCTCGCCGTGTAATTTGAGAACTCCCTTGTCGCACGCACACGGTCAGCATCAATAACCACTATAACCGTCTGGACAATTGGCCAATGACCATAAAAACTGCAGGTTTGACTCTACTAGACATTTTCTAATGGGGGATTAAAGCAAGAACTTTTTGTAGGAAACCAGAAATATGGTGCAATGGAAGGTTAACAACAATGAGACTAACAGAAAAGGCTACCAATAAACTTAAAGAATTAAGTAGAAAGCAACGTTGTGCATTTAGCGATATTTTCCCCCTCATGTTTAATAATTTGTGATTTTTCAAGGTATTTTTTTCCCTTTAAATACACACAATCATAAAGTATGGACTGCGTTTTATGTTGATTTTTGCAAGATTTTCCTGAATCCGTCATCTTGCTGCTTTGATTATTAACTAGTCGTCTCCTTGGATCCACATTCCCTTAATAAATTAACTAGTAAATACAAACTCTCAACAAATTAACAACTACGACGAATAGTCTCTAATGAATGTAAGGACGTTCGAGGAGATAATTCGCATTCTATGGATCGCTAATCAATGTACTGCTTATTATGTGGGACACCCAGCAGTGACCAAGATATCAGGCTGAAACGTAAGAATTACAAAAACAAAGATCTGTAAGAAATATTTCTTATACTTACTTCATTATTATTTATCAAGATGCGTGACTAGATAAACTTTACACGAATTTATAAAAATCGCATTCTTTTCTGATAATTTTAAAGGAAAAAAGCATACTTGATCAGCAAAAATGCTTTATTTTTGTAAATTTAAGAAGCATGCATGACTTACCAAAAAATCTTACAACCGTATTTACACATCCGTAATTACTGATAATTAAATAAATGACTGTAGTAAAGGCCCTAGCGTTTGCGACATTTAGACTTCATGAATTCTATTTAGAAAAATATGTATTTTAATATAAATATTCCTCTTTATTGTCTCATAAATCAAGAAACTTTTTGGTTTATCGAAACTATCGTGAAAGCCTTGTTTCGATCAGTAACTGAATTCAAGACATTTCTGCCTGGAACTAAATTTTATGACAACTAAGTTGTCGAGATACCCTCATTACTTTTTTCATCGTCATAAGCGCCAGTCCTTGACTTCGAATTTACTTCATGAGTGGAAGCTCCAATACCATCAAATTATATGAAACCTCATCCCAAGCGCAATCAAATTCGTTATCCTTTACCTTCCAGAAAAAAAGAGGCACTCCTCACTGCTACAGGATAACTTTTCATCTTGAATTTTTCATATTCGTAACTGATAAATCGTTTTCCCAAACTTAAAATTTTAGAGTAGACCTGAAACAATGATCATATGTACCTTATGATTTAAAGATTAACCCAATACGTATATCTACACATATATATGTATATTGTCCATTTTAGAAAATATTGTAGAATCCGTAAAAAATATTTCCGGATGTAAGGAATTGTCTTTCCTAAGCATTTGTTTAATATACACGTATGTTACATCCCAATGTAATTGAGTATTTCCTCCCCTTTAAGAGATGTTTTTAGATAAAGCTTAAAAAATGCTATTAGAATTTTCATTTCAAGCATTTACAACGGAATACTGCCCAATTTATATCTCAAAAGTTTTAGATTTTACATTTCTGTTCATTATGTGGTTAAAATTTAAGTCATTCTGTAAAATCCCTCTTAACTGGCACCCAATTAACCTACAATATCTAAATAACGGCACTTGTGTAGATCTAAATTCAAATTCGAAGTTTAAAAAATAGGTAATGGGCGAAATTTAAATGCGGAAAACATTCATATGTTTCTGCCGCCTAACGTAACAAGCCTATCCAACCAATGGACCAAGAAATTATCTAGAATATAAAGATGAACTTGAAGATAATGCCCATAATTTCGAGAAACAATTCGCATTGAAAGACGCCAGATTTACTTTGCCACTTGCTTGGAAAGATGTAAAGAGCATTATTTTACATCTCTGTTGGCGTAAATTTTGCCCTATCATCATGTTTGTAGAAGGCAAATCGCGTAACAAAACTTTTTTTGGTTTTAAAACACGTTCGGCGCCCAAGGCCGACGTCTTGGATTTAGTTACATGTTCGGAGAAAGTTCATGAAGAAGAGGTGCAGTTTTGGGTGGATGTAGACAATTCTGTTTCGGTCGCACATGCTCAAGATGGCGACGAAATAATCAGCCATTGACTGGGAAAGGGAAGGATTATGAGAATGAGAGAGAGGATGAACATGAAGACGACATGCAGAGCAAAAAATTTACGTGGAAGGAAGCAGAAGGACTGAAGACTTTTATAATATTTGCCGACAAATGTTCATCTATGTCAGCCCATGATGTTATGAAGCTTCATTGTATACACAGCGAATTTTTAAAACTAGGACTACTCTTGTAAGCAAGCACACATTTTAGGTTATATGCCATTATGTTAAGAAATACGTAACTTTCATGTGATACTAAATACTGTAAATTTAAAATGTTTTTCTAATTTCCTTTTCTGAAATATATAATTTTGTCTGTTGTGTTAAGTTTTAAATTATCTGTACCATTTTCAATATTATTTATTTAATTGTGACTGATAGATAAAAAGATAAGCCAACGGACTTCGCATGCTGCAGTTTTTATAAATAGCATCATAAAGCATGAACAAGTTCTAGCAATATACAATAGTGTGCAAAACTTAAGCAACGAATTCATTTTTTAACATACAACCACGAATTGTCGAAAAGAATCTCTTACGATCAGTACAGTGAAAAGCTAATTCAGTAGAAAGGTGAGCTTATGCAAATATTTGCACTATGATATCAGTGGGTACACCAAGGCACGCAAAATGCGAGGAGTCAGAGTACGCAGAGCAAGGCATCTTAAAAAAGGAAAAGAAGGCGCATTTCCAGGCATCCTTCTGTAATTGAAAGTGAAATTTTACGAGCAGTATGGCCACAAGAAAACATTAGGGGCCCTTTACACGCGGTAGAATGATTGGCAAGCTTGAGAAATGGCTTAGTTTGACATCTGTCACCCAAGAATTTGGAATTGACAAAAGTGTTGTTTCACGAGCTTGCAAAAGCTTCCAGACGACAGGTACAACTGTAAGAAAGGTTGGTGGTGGTCGGCCATGGACACAATGGTGAATGATTACAGTTACATCGCCTTACATTTGAAAACAGATCGAAATCAGACAGCGGGCAACATTGCTCAGCAGTTGCGCAAGGCAATCGAACGACAGATGTCCCAGTTTACTATGGCCAGAAGACTTCATAAAAATGGCTTATTTACCCGCCGTCCTGGATGCTGTATACTATTAATAGTTTCCCGTCGATGGCACCGTTTACCGTGATATAGAGGACACAAAGACTGGACACCTTATCAATAGAACCACGTCCTTTTTACTGATGAGAAACATTGCAGTCTGGCAAACGATTCTTGGCGTCAAATGATATGGAGAGAGGTAGAGAAAGTTTTTTACCCCACTAATATCAGGGAAAAAGACCGCTGAGGTGGGCTTGACGTATAGAAAGGTATAAAATAAACAGACGGACCTTAAATTCCTTATATATTTTAATGCCTTCCTTGTATAGGAAGGCATTAAAATAAACAGATGGACGGAGTTCCACATTTTCGACAGAGGTTTACTTACCAGAGATCATTATTGTGATGAAGTTATCCTCTCCACGTGAGTCTTTTCCAGGGTACCATTGGTCCCGACTTTGTTTTTATGGATGACAATGCATGGTCACACAGAACTCATGCTGTTGATGAGATCCTGGAAAGTGACTGACGGGGGACCTGGACACCATTCCTCTACCATTGCGGTTAATCGGTTTAAAACCACGTCCACAATTCTCTAGAGATACCGCCTTGTGAAATCGGAAAGAGTCACGCAGGTGCCTCGCCCTGATCACCGAGACCTAGAGCCTAATGCCATGGCCACTGCCGCAGTAGAAACTGCAGTTAAACCGCAGTAGAAACTGGGAAATGTTATATTATTGAAATTTACATAGCATAGGTATTACATATTGATTACAAACATGTACACAAATATTACATATTGATACATGTATATAGATATTACATATTGATTACATAGCAGTATATTAGTATTGTGTTAGTATTACCTGGAAAGTGAAGCTGTCCACAGAACGGGTTCGTAGCGTGCCACCCTGATTTAAATTCTATTGAATATTTGTAGAATACTTTAGGAAGATGTCTGGCAGCACGATCCGAAGAACATCAGACAATTAAAAAGATGCTTCTTGAAGAATGGGAACGCTCACCCCAAGAACTGTAAAATTATCTACTATTGAGTATCGACAGATGGTGGATTTGTACGCTAGTGTATGTTCAGTTATCCAGAAAAATATTTTCTCTCGAATTGGCTAGGTCCCCTTGCTATTATATATGGAATAATACATGATGTTATATAGCAGTTCATTAACTTACATCGAAATGGATAAATAAACTAATGATTTTAGGTCAGTGGAAATGAAACTCGAGGAGTGTTTAGTGTAATGAGAGTTGTTAATACTTATATTTAGCTCTGTAAGATAGTATTTGAGGAACTTTTATTAGCCGAAAATAGTGTGCTTAAAACTTCACTTTCTCGCCTCCCAAGCTTCAGGAAGAAAAGTAAAGTAAAACTAATGGACTCAAGAACAAAGGCGAAAAGGCTGAAAACACGTCTCACAAACGTCTGAGCATCAACGAATGGCTCTCTTCCAATGAAAATATACAAATAAGATACATATATATACTTCCAAGAATCACAAATCCTGAATCTATGTCTATACCGCTAAGATTAAAAAAGAACATAGTTTGCAAGATTTCGGATTTACACAACAATAAAACTGATGTTGTTGTTTCAAAAATTCAAAGAGTCATAGAAATCAAAGGTTGAATAATTTTAAAAACGTGAAGTTCAATATGTACATTATTTACAAGTAATCACTTACAGATTTGCATCGATTATAAAAGATCGAAATTCTCATGCCAATCGAAAAATCAAATATTTTAATAGGAACTTCATTGTTCCTATTCGACTAGTGCGCGAAGCTACGCACGAATCTATCTATCTACCTATCCATAGAGCTCCTGGTGGTGAGTCTGCCGAAATTCAAAAAAGGCATGTCACGTTTCACACGAAACGCTAGCGCCATCTATCAATTAATCAAAATAATTTCCACACACTCCCCACCTGAACTCTGTCAAGAGTTCACATTAATCTAACAGCAATCAAATTTATATCAATAAGTACATTGACATATAGTTATAAAACAATTAATAAGTATATTAAATAAATAGAAAATATACTCAAACTATAGTAATTATACTAAATTCTATAAAAATGAATGTTAATATG
>KK112102.1:52862-85459 GCA_000611955.2 Stegodyphus mimosarum
CTTTGTACGTAAATTAAAATCTAAAACCTTTCAGATTCCCCCCCCCCCGAATTTTTCTTACTTTTATTCACTTATTTTTTTTAAATAAACGCAAGCAAAAGTCTAAATATGGCATTAAAGTATAATGGAAGAATATCAGCAAGATTTTTCTCTTATCATTTGGCATGGCTGCTGTGAACATCCTGTTTATAAACATACAAACCTATGATCACAAATCAAATTTCAATTATTATATTTAATATGTTAAAAAATTGTTTCAATTTTTAATGGTAGTGCTCTGCAAGGTTTCACTAAAATTTGACTCCTTGACCACAATTAATTTTCTTACATTAGAAATGTATTTAGACATTTCTCCAAATTTTGCATGCTGTTTTGCTACATTATGCTACCATATCATTTACAAGGCGCACTAAAAAAGTTCCAAAGTATGATGTTAACAATGAAAAGTACGGAAATGTTCACATCATCTCTCAGAAGTATAATAAAAGTAAAAAGCATAACACATCTTATTTGATTTAATGAGGTTATTAAATTTTGTCATTCAGTTGAAACTTAATATTAAAAACATTAAAAATTGTTCAATGATTGAGTTCTTGACCACAAGATGCAAAGCACAAATAAGTATTCCGGAATGCAATATTGCAATCTATAGAAAGTCCATTTTCCTATACTACTGTCAAAAGATACACTACCATATGTAGAAAGAGAAAAGCACCATTTGAAGACTATCTCACAGCAGGCTCAGCATGGATATGATAAAGAAATTAGTATTAAAGTTACAAATGTGACCAAAAATAGAAATCTGACAGATTCCCAGATTACTCACCAGAAACAGTTGCAGAGGAAAAGCTACAAACATTAAAGGTCTACACTAAACAGGAATCCAGAATGTTGATGTGAAAATATCAAAAACTGCTTTCCATGACATACACTTATAATTTTATTCAAGGTTAGGGACATGAGAATTAAGAATAGCTTCCTCACTACAACCCAGAAATGAAACATGAATGCGTGGGAATTGGGCTAGTAGAATCTTTCTTAGCCAAAATCCCAGAAATCAGCCAGGAAGATTTTATACTTATTAGAGATCACTGATTTGTTAATTCTTTGCAACATAATATACTTACAACAGACATTTATTACGCCAACTTGTTGACTATAAATAAAATAAAGTTAGAACAATGGCACAAACTCAACAGCAAAACATTTTTTGCATGATAACGTTCCAGCACAGAAAGGTATTCAGCAACTTGGATTAAGTTTCTTGGTCTATTGTTTTATCAGAATCAGCCCTAAATGACTTTTTTTTTTTTTTGTTTTTGTGTGTGTTCCTCAACACTGAACCAGCATTTAGACAATCCATGTAAAAGACAAAGCAATGATTTGAAGGATGTTATTCAAGAATGATTCAAAGGTTAAGAAGAAATGTTTTTTCTCTTGGAGTCTGATGCTAAACAGCTTGCCATATTGAGTACAGAGTCAACTGAAATAATGTTGAAACCTGAGAAGTAATTCTAGCCAATGATCTACAAGTGTGGTAGACTTAAAATTTATTGAGCCCCCCCCCCATTTCATCCTTGTGGAGTAGCTAGCACTGCATTTCAAAAATCACGATTCTTACACTCTAAGCACACACAGCCTGTCTCTAGATGGTTTCCAGCAATAAAAATATTTTATTCTTTCAAATTTAAAGGAAATGAATATACTTTTTGGTAACTAAAATCTTTCATTTTGTCCATAATATATCTATCGGACAATTATGAACATTTGTAATATTACTGCTATCAATAAAAGATGTTTACACCAAATATTATACCTTGGTATTTCCTCCCCTTTTCCATTTTTTAGCTTTTGGAGGACAATACATAAAAATTCTATTATAAAGAATTTTCAAAAACTAATTTCTAAAAATGGAATTTTTTATAATTAATATATGTTCAGTATGTAATAAATATTATATGGCAACTCTGTTGGATAAATACCGCATGATGGTTTTCAGCTAAGATCCTAAATTTTTTATTCAGCTACAGTATTTAAGTCAACTAATGTAATATTAGCTGGTGGTTAGTATCAAAAATACAAGTTAATATATAATAACTTTTGTGGTTGAGATATCAAAATACTGAATATGATTTTTAAACAATTTACTTAACATAAGAGAGACATATGGATAGCAAACTTTACATACAAATAACCAATGCTTATCATGATATTATTCATTTGAAGCAAGAAGGGGGGAAAAAACACCAACATATGCATATCCCCTGATCTCCATTTAAAGTTTTATTTCAACAATATTGCAAAACAGACAAACAACACACAAAGTCATGATCTTTTAAATGACAAATGTACAAGAACACTGAGGGCAGTAAAAAAATTTTATGATTTCCTTCAAATGTTTTCCAAGAGTTCTTTAGAGTTAGGTGGCAACAGTATCACTTGCACAAACTATAAATATCTCTTCCTTACCTCAATGATTTCAAGGTACAAAAATACCACATAATGTAAAATATTTCATAATTTTTCAGCCAGTGTTTTGTACAATGGAATAAATTTTACATTTTCATGGATGACAATGCTAAAAAACTCTACCACGAAATTAATTACATTATTACAAGGTTATCAACTTATGCATAGTCCTGTTGAACATCCACATGAATAAAAATAATCTGTTTGGGTGAATAAAACCAGCATATGTTTTTGGCAGCTGCTTCTATGTTAAAATTAAAAGCCATAACATCTGGTCCACTGGTGTTTCCTTGTGCATTAACAGCATGGCTCGTAAGTTCAAGAAAACATTAATTTCATGTATAGTAATGAGATATACAATGAGTACAAAATGAATATCAAGTATAGGCAGATTATCTTTTCTAGTCCAATGAATTATGAACAAAAAATGATATGGAAGAAACTCAGCACGAGATGGTAGTTTTGATGTCTTGTTAAATAAAATGGCAAAGTCAATGAAACGAAAGTAAGGGCACGTAGCAGATGTTATGATTGTAATTTTTATGAAACAGGAGTGACTCCTATTTCATATTTTGAACTGGCTGTTATTTGCTATACACGCATTCGCTTGTAAAGGTTACAAGATGCAACATGCTTCAAGTTTTTTCTCGCACCTGTATTTTGTACCGATTGTAACAAGTGTACGGAGATTTTGTAGGATTGTCCACTTTAATGCAAACTGTTGGTACACTGTCCTCGGTAAGTCCTAATAACCAGTTTCGGCACAGTTTTTCTTGTTCCTCGTCAACATTTTCTTTCAACCATCGCTTGTGCCAATCTCGAAAACGTTTATTTAACTTTTCTGACACTTTCTGATGAGACTGCAATATAAAATGATGAGAATGAGAAAACAGAAATGGCAAAATAACCACATTTCATTACACATAAATTTCAACAATTCCTGACTAACAAAGCACTATTTAAAAAAAATTACTTACTGCAGAATAATATGAAAATTACTACCATAAACCATCAGTGTAAAAGTCAAATCAGTCGAGTACAATCAGTAGTTAAAAGAAAATATAAAAATTAAAAGAAAAATGCATAGGATAATTGCAGTGATAATAAATGATGATGCAGAAATTAGGATATCTTTTTATTCACAATTGTAAGCAATTTAAACATACATAATTAAAAGTATATAAACGCCAATGATCAAAATATCTTTGCCTACTTTTTTACACAAGTTTGAGCTATTGACATTATTCAAGTTCTGGCTTAAATACAGATTTTCACTGCTATTTATATCTCAGTTCCTTCATTTTTAATGACTTTTTTTAAAATTACATTGTGTTTTGTTTCGAACACCAATTTAATTTACATAACCAAATGAATTTGCTCTCAATATAGACGTTGCTATCAGTATTACCTGGTAAATCAAGATTGGACTATACATTTTAAGTTACTTAAAAAAAAAAAAAAAAAAAAAAAAAGAGGGGTAATTGGGATCTCAATACTCCTGTATTAGTTCTATACAGATGAACATTTAAAGTAATCAATCTGGGTTAAATTACTTCAAATTATAGCAACATGGTACATAAAGGAAATGTTAAATACTATTTCCTGATTAATACAGTACAAAGTCCAAGATCCAGACATCAAAACCAACAACATTTTTTTTTATCCCCCTTGCATGCTTTAAGCCTGCACATTTGATTTCCCCCCTCATAATAAAACATGCCGCGAGTCACGATTCTTACTTTCACTTTGGCACTAAATAAATATCTCATTATTGAAGAAACAATTTAGCATAAATTAGTGTAATCAATAATTTGGCTCCATAGCGGCATATCTGGATTTTACACCTACTAATATTTTATATCCCTGATGCCAACCTGGTGAATCATTATTTATTATATTTTGTTTTCATCACATGTTTATCAACACATGACAACTTAGCAATGACTCATGCTGCGATGCCCAAGCAATTCTTTTTAATAATTTTTTTAATTCTTTAATAACAAAAAGTATGGTAACCTTTTATGTTGACATTACGCTTGTTAATGATTACAGATTTAAGTTAAATGCACTAAGAAATGTTGATGAGGAAAGACTTGATGAAAATATCTTCCCATATGCTAAAAATAGATTTTGCTAATGATATTCATAAGCCAAAAGATTACTTTTAGTGTTATTTGAATTAAGAATAATTTATTTGTTATTTACATGAAGGAAATGTCAAATACTATTTCCTGTCGTCACAGCTCGTGTGGTTGCACCGGCAGCAGAATTTAAGTAACACAAAATTTTTGGAATTTAGAGAAGCACCGAGCAACAAAATTAAGAGATGAAAAAATTCTTAGAATTTAGGAAAACCATTAGAATCCAAATTTTAAGGATGGCAAAAATTTAGAACTTAGGGAGCCACTTCGTAGCAGAATTTAGGACCTGCAGAGACTGCATCAGGTGGTAAGATACCTAGAGCCTGCCCTTGATAAGCCTTAAATATATGTTGGACTTTATTTATTCAAGACTTAGACAAGCATGTGTAAGAAACAGACGTAAGTACAATAACTAAACAAATAAAATTCAGGCTTAACTGTCTCAGTATGCGACAGAAGAAAGACAAAAGTTAATGCAACAACTTGTCTTTCTCATGATACACAGCCAATAATGTATAATGGAAGCTATTAAGCTAGGCTAAAATTATACTTTACTGATTCCAAGGAATTTCAGTCAATACAGCAGATTGCACATGAAGAACTCGCAATGAATAACAGAAAAATTATTCATTATGTTAAAAGTGAAGATCATGACAAAATGGGTCAGACAGCATCGCAGTGAGGAAGTGCTTGACGGGTCTAATGCTAATGGTTCAAGCTAAAATACTTTACGAAGAAATGAACTTAAAAACTGAGTGCACATATTTGACAGGTTGGTTAACCATATTTAAAAATCGCCATGGTATAAGGCAATTAAAAATTTCAGGTAAAAAAGCTTCAGCTGATACTGAAGAACAATTTGCAGATGAACTGATTAATAGTGAAAAGTTATCTCCAGAACAAATTTATACTGCTGATGAAACTGGTCTTTTCTAGCAATACGTACCATAAAATACCTTGGCAACCTCTGTAGAAAAAGCCCAAATTGGTGTCAAAAATTCCAAAGCGAGACTAATAATTTTAGCATGTGCAAAATGCTGCAGGAAAGCACAAGCGAAAATTTTTTGTAATCGGAAAAAATGCATGACCTCGAGCATTTAAAGGAGTAAAGATTTTCCTCATTGTATATCATGCAAATAAAAGAGCATGGATGACACAAGCATTAATGAATGATTGGTTTGAAAATCATTTTATACCCGGGGCTCAGCAGAATTCGGTTGGTTTACCTGATATTGCAAAAATTGTCCTCATTGTAGACAACTGTTCGGCTGATACTTCACTCAAGTTTTAGTGAAAGATAATGTATCCGTACTATTCTTTCCTCCAAATTCTACGTCTGTCATTCAGCCCATGGATATCGGAATAGTGTGCACACTGAAATGCAAATATAAAGCAGAAGCTTTTAAAATCCATTGTAAATTTCTTGAATAAAGCTAAGACTGTTTAACAATTTTCGAAATATTTTAGCCTTAAATCTGCTTTGTAGAGCACAACAAGGTCGTGGGAGGATGTGTCTCCGGATACTTTAAAAAATGCTAGGCATAATTTTGAAATTTTCAAATTAATGGATTTTGTAAAGAAATGTGGAGAAACAGTAATAAATAAACTGTAGTACAGTTCAGATCCGTAAAATACGGCTACCGATAGTGAAGAAAGTGACAGAGAGGTTATTGAAAATGAAAACAATTTGTTTGATAAGTTAGTCAGAATTCTTGGCACAGCAATTACAGGACTTGAACAATGGAACTTTGTAACTGAACAAGAAATTAAGTCTGTCTACAGAAACAAAGAAAAAATATTAGCACAAAAAAAGGCAACTTAAATATTAAGCTTTTTTTGCAAATTTTGATACCCTTTACATCATAAATGCTTTATTTTTTTTATAAATCACTATTTCATATTTTAAATTTCCTAATTTCTACATGCCATCTTACTAGTTTTAAACTGAGGATCTAATATCCGGAAAAATCCCAAACCCGGAATCTCCGACAACTCTGGATCTCGGACTTTGCACTGTACATAATAACGAATGAGCAAATAGAACAGTGTTTTGGCTTGGCCAATCATCCTGATATTTGATTTAAAATGCCATCTAAGACTTGAAAGCTGCATAAATGTCTTCCTCCCAAAGAAGCTTACATAAAACCCATGATTAATTAGATAGATTTGTTACATTTGATAAAATATATAAAAACTTATGATAAAAATAAATTGCATACCTGTCAACCTCATGAGAGTAAAAGTTGAAAGATTTTTCTTAAAACAAATTTATAAAAAACTGTACAGTACATTTTATAACATATATATACTGGAATATTATAATACAATTATATGGGAGAAAATACTGATATAAAATTTTAAAAAGTAGCCAAATTGATTGTACTGCAATAGTTGCTTTGCTTTTGCTGAAAAGTAATTTGGAAACCCTGCTTTATAATATTCGTTAAATTAAATTTTGAGAATCAAGATGTTGAAAAATCACAGAAATCACCTATAGACATTTTAAAATAACAGAAATAAAAATGGCTCATTTTTACACTATTGCCTTCATTTTACTGATACTGAAATACCAACTATATCATTAAAAAAAAATCAAATCAAAATTTTTTATGCATTAGTTGATTTAAAATCACCAAAATGCTGACAATCTGTCAAACTTAGCAGCACACAGCTAAAGAATTCTCATTTCAAAAAAGGAAAGAATTTGTTTCCGTGAAAATAAATTCAAAAGGTAATTCACACTTCTGCCAAAAGTAGACACTTTAATTACCGATTTGGAGACAAATAAAATTAGCAAATATTATTTATGAGAAAAAGTCATCAATACTTGCAATTATGGAAAAAATCATTAACATCTGTTGTAGACATATTTTTAATTTAACTGGAAATCAAATTTGGTAGCATTTTTAACCATTTAGCCACTTTTTGCCATGCCTGAGTAAAATACGCCCTCATCTTACTATGAAAAGAATTAATGTTAATTCATATATCAAATGTAAGACCTAAAAATATCATGAAGTTAGAAAAAGTAAGCGGTGTAATTAACTATCTCAGTGTCCCTCGTTCGTTTGTAATGCTACCAGGTTCAATTTATACATAATATTTTACTTTAAATACATATACTGCTATATTAATGGTCTTGAAATTGCGATACATTTTCAGACATGTTAGCTTTAAATACTGGAAGACAGTAACAGACATGTTTTGAGCAAATTCTTCCTTAAATTTGAAATAACTGTACTGTTTCAAATGAAAGGAAGAATTATCAATGAAAAATATAAAGAAATATAATAGATTGGAGGAAAGAACTTTAAGATATTGATAGTATTACTAATGAGTGAAATAAAAATAATTTTTTGAACACAGCATTAACCACCAAAAATCAACTGTCATAAAACAACTATTAACCGGTTTAATTTTAATCCTATCATCATCATCATTATTATTATTATAATACATATAAACAGTGTCAGAATAAGCAGAATGTAACACAGAGACTAATAAAACCAGAAATAACAAGAGACCAAAGCTAATTAATGCAGCTTGCAAAATTACATTAAAGAGCTTCCCAATAATAAACCTCTAATTTATATATATCTAAAAACACCTGAAAATCAGTATAACAAAATATACGTATACTGTAGATTTGATTATGAATCAGTTCACTTTTGTCACAGGACTAGAGTATCATTCATATCTGAAACTTAAAATGATTTGATTTATAGTTATCTAGGTATAACTACAGACTTCAATGCAAAACTGGTATGACCTATCTCCAGTTCATTTAGACTAGGAATTCATTTAAAAAAAAAAAAAAAAAAAAAAAAAAAAAAAAAACTAAATCAATCAGTGTCTTATACTAGATAACCACTGCTATCATTCCTAAACTATATAGTCAGATATGTAAATAAGGGACTCCTCATCTTTAGACAGGGTATGTTTACTATTTTTAATAATTAATGATTTAAAAGCCTCTTCGTACATAACACCTTTCGTGACTATGATTTGCATGACCCCCAAAAATCGGTCTTTGATAAACACGAGAGATTGCTCTACAGTTCTAGATGATATTAAAATGCATCCCAAGCTACTTAAAACACTATTTTCATTTAGAGAAATCATGAAGTGATGTAACAAAGCGAACAATTCAATTGTGAAGCAGGCAGAATTTTTTTTTGGGGGGGGAGCATATGCCATGATTACTCCCCTCACATATTATGAAAAACCCTCAGAGAATGAATTCTCATACCTATATGAAAATAAAGACTTTGCAATTACCCAAAACTGAACAACAGCATCAAGTTATAAAAGGAAGAGAAAGGATTACACTACATATTTCTGTCACAAATTCAATATTAAGTGTTAAAATTCAGTTACCTGCTGAGCTTTCGTAAGACATTTTTTCTTGTACAAGCAATTTTCACTGTCCATTATCCAAGTCATCTTATAAGAGTTCAAATTAAATCGACAGCCAAAATTACGAGATGTAGATTCTGCATTTTCTGCCAATTTATTTTGTCTTGTCCTTTCTAGATATTTAGCTTTGGCATTTAGTCCCACTAAACCTTTTACAGCTTCACCTGCACCACCATCTTCAAGACGACTTAAGTCTATTTTACTTGAATCTATTTCGTCTTGTATACTGCGAAGTGCCATTTCATTTTCTTGAGCTGTTTGAGCAGATTCTTTTTCCTCATGTACACTTTTTGTATGATTCCACCAGCTGTTTACTTGCCTAAAACATAAAGAAAACATTTCAGATATAGGATTTAAGAAAACAAAATACATTTTCCTTAGAAATATTTATACATTAAAGTATACAGCTTCGCATTTAATATTGTTTTAAGTTGTATGCAAACTTACACATAATTGTTTTCTGCCACAACTAGTGCTGTTAATTGGAAATAACGATCAAGTGACCTGTTTGGTATGAAGGTTAGTGATGCTGACTGCAATAACACTGAATGGTCCAGATACATATACTTCTAAATATGCAGTGTCTTAGTAGCATGAGGACACTTAAAGTACACCAAGTTGGAAGTCTTCTCGAGAACTGGATGGTGGAGAAAGAGGAACCTTAGATCCCCCCTCCCATAATTCTTTATCAAAATTGGCATGGTCTTGGCTGAGCACAAAACCCACTTTCATAGGTGACAAACTAATATATATTGTCTCCTATAATATGCTTAAGACCAATAATTTTTCTCTTGGCAATGAAGAATTTACGGATCTAATCTAGATTCTGTTCAGACAATGACAATAAGTCAAAAAAACATGGTAAAATATTTGCTGACTTTCTACAGATAAACAAGAGATCTAGTTAATAAGAATAAAATCTTATCTCTTAGATTTCTCCTTCGCTGCTGTCAACATAAAGTACAATTATTTTCAAATGTCCAATCAACTGTTCAAATCTATCACATGTTTATTTTAATGAAAGGTTAATTAAGTAAGTCTTCAGTATAATTTTTTCAGTGCTTATAACAGAAGCTGTGTAGTTAAAATTCTAAGTAACATTTTCTATATGACAAATATGACATGGATAATTTTCGGAATTATTAAATACATAGTTTAAAATAGTTCCCAACCACAATAATTCAGCAGTTTTAAACTTTTGTAAGTAAAAACCAATTATGTCTTTTAAGTCAATTAGGCTTCTGCAAATGCATGCAAAATCCAATTTTTAATAGAAACAGGTAATATGTTCTAGAAACACGAGTGTATTTTGTGTTCAGAAAAGTTAAGTCCCGAGAAAACAAAATTTGTAACTTTTGTCCAGGGCAACTGATAGTTTTTTCTTCAGGTAGAGAACCATTATTCGAGAAAGAATATTTATTTTAAAATAAACTATTAACATTATAAGGTATTTCTCCCGCTTTCTTCACATGCCTTCACGATGTAGTGGCCAGCATGCTCGGCGTGCATTCGAGAGGTTTGTGGTTCGAGTCCCGGTGAAGGCATTGTACATTTTTCATATCTCCTGCTTCTGGGGGGGGGATTGCTAGTTCAGGCCCTGTTGTCTCTAGAAGTGGCGCCCGAAGTAAAAAATGTGGTGGAGGATGATTCTCCACCACCGGGATTTGGCGATTCGGTCTCCTAATCCCCATTCACCTTTTAAAAGGGGGAATATACAAGGTATTTCTCCTGCCTTCTTCGCATGCCTTCGTGGTGTAGTGGTCAGCATGCTCGGTGCATATTCAAGTCCTGGCGAAGGCAGTGCTCATTTTTCACATCTCCTGCTTCGAAATAAGGTAATGACTCTACAACATGTTTAGGCTTTTGCTTGAAAAGTAATTTTGTTTTGCACAAAATTAACATAAGAACCCACCCACTGAAATCATTTGAATCTTTGGATCCAAACCTAAGAAATCATTAAACGTTTCTAACCAAAACTTTGGAATAACTACTTTTACTGATGCCCAGTATAGAAGACCTTACTCATTCTCCAAAAAAAAGATTGCAATTTCTGTGGTATTTGAATAATCAGTATCTCTCATGACGACCCTGACTGATACAATATTTCAGAATGGCATCCAGAATGCCAGAATCTGCCAGACTGTTTTAGTAGTCAGTACACTGTGTATCACTGAAAATTCTCTAAACTATCTCTCAAACAGTCCCAATGCTTTTTAGACATAGATAATTAAGTTCAGGTGCATCATTGAAAATTCTTGAATCGTTACTATAATTCTGGACATACAATAATCTATTGCTAATAAATTTAATAGTTCATGTCGGGCTATACAAACGCTTAGACGGGCACATATTCCATTTACCAGTCAAACTCTTCATCATAGCTGTTTAATTTTGAGCTGTTCTTCAGATACATGGCAAATCAAAACTAGTGTTACAAAAAGAAAACATACCAGTCATTAGTGTATTCCTGATGACTATTACCTGTTCAAAAAGTAACATAACCGAAATAGTAACTACCAGAAATGGAATTACTTGTAATTTAGAGTATTGTTGATCTGACGATAAACCAGCAGTGGACAGTTCAAATTCTATCAAATTTTTACACACATAATATCAGAAATTAAATTAGTGATTAATAAAAAACATGGTACTGAAAGATTTCCATTTTAAATTGCACTTGTATCACAATTTGGCCATGTCTGACTGCCCGTCAGGTGCCAGTGGTATTATGACTTGAAGAATATTTTGCTGCTATTGATTGAGAACTTAAGTGTTTGTGTACAAGGGAGACCATATGCATCCCACTATGGTACACTTCCTTCTTTACAGGAGCAGTACTTTAAAAAACATGCAGCTTAAGTTTTATTATTTAGATTATGATAAAGCCTAGAAGGACTATTTGCCTGAAGGAATAACTTCATGGAACACTTTTTTTTTTCTGGCAGGGTAACTAGTTTATTCACATTATGTATGAAACAAACCTACAACTAAAGATTCATTCAAATGGTTGCAGAAGCATTTTAGCAGAATGAGGCATAAGGAATGGCTCCAAACTGCAGACTAACTATTTGAAAGGTTTTTGAAAAGCCTCTTTTAATAATCAGAAAAACTTTGTTTTAAGTCTGAAACAGATAGATAGCTCTATTTTTACTTTTCAGCAACTTCCTAGTCAACATCATATTGGCAGGCTTATATCAGATTGGTTTCAATTGTGGCAAAACATACTGTTAAAAAATTTCTTGCTGAATCCCATTCCCATCACATGATTCACAAATGTGAATACTGATGAAATTGGATTGACTTTTTTAAAACTAGTAATGGACAATTTATGTACCTGATAACATATCTTATGTGTTCTGTGTATACACTAGGAAGCAATGGGCAGTGCAAAATTTAAATATGTTTTGTTATTTGTTTTCTGTTTGCAATTAAGTACATACTCTTCAAATTAATAAGACATTTCCATCACTAGTTTGGTTTGGAAAGATCTTCTGACTAGGCAATATTATGACCTTCATTCTTGGTATCTTGATCAGAAGATAATAATGATCTTTTGAACATGTCCTACAGATTTTATCAGAGCAAAAGATGGTTTTGCAGAATGGTAATAGGTAACCACAATGCAATAAACATTACCTATCTACCAGAAGCATGATTTTACTTTTTATCCACTTTAAAAAATAAGGAGACACACCAAACCTCCCCAAAAGAGGCCAATATGTAATTTCAAGTAAACTATCTTAGAAAGCATAGTATCTATAATTTTATTATTTATATTAGAACAGCACATTTTAACTATAAATAACAATTCCCAACACCAATAACAGCATTGCATCTTAAACATTTATTCCTGGGAAACACTTTTTTCAGTAAAGGCTAAAAACAAAAATACAAGACAATTTGGTGATCTGCTCCGAGACCAGGAGATGTGATGAAAAACAGGGACCCAGAGAGTTAGCAGCTATGATATGGATAATTTTTTATACACATGCTTTTCTTGTTATGGAGTTGAAATATCTATACAGAAATTTATAAAGTAAATGAATATATATTTCTTCATTTTAGGACAATTACTATAGCACTGATGATATAGAAATAAACTGGATAATCATTATAATAGTGAAGGAAACTTTGTTGTTACTGATGCACTTCGGGTTCTTAGGCCAGACTAATATCTCTCTCTAGCGTTGCTAATCCATCATACAGTCTCTCTTCACATCCAGAAACGCAACACTGGAGGCTACAATTGCCCTGATAGGTGTGGTTATGAGCCTTGATCACAGATATAACCAATTACTGCATTGGAGAGCCATAGCTCAAATATGCAGGTATGCCTTTATCAGCCTTTGCTGCAATGTGACATGTGAAAAATATCACAATGCTTGTGACAGTCATTCTTCCCATATGTGTAAAATGACACACTCTATTCACACCTAAAGGTCATCAGTATGGGAATAATCTTTGCTCACCAGTTAAACTTATGATCTAGTAGTAACATCTTGTAACACGAATAGTACTGAATGGCAAATTGTGCAAGTTGCATTCATTGGCACAATAGTCTGTGATCATAAGAATAGAATAAAAACAAAGTCTGTTATTCCATGATTGTATTCATAACTCTTTGGAGGGTGACTTTTTTTTTTTAAAACTTGTATGATTATTTCAAAGCACCGAAAAGCTATCTGCCTGAGAGGTTGGTTCATATAATGACGCCAAAGCCTCGAGAACTATCTGCCTAATGCGAGGGATGCCTTCATGGAGGACTTTCTAAGGGAAATTGGCTCGTATTATACACATTACACACGGGGAAAATCGCAGAACTCAAGCCTCGGACTGAACTACCAGTGGTCAGTGACTTTACCACTCGGCCACGGGTGGGCATATATGCTTAAGAGGAAGGATACCTTCTAAGGGAAAGTGGACTTTACATGTGAGGGAAACCATGAAATGTTCATGCAGCCAACTATTCACTGGAATTTGAACCATTGGTCGAATTTTTTGTGTTCAGTGACCACTGGCCCTTGGTGAGGCTTTGATCTAAGTAACAAGCATTAGCTATTTGATAGCCTGATGCAAAGTTTCCAAATCGTGTTAGGGATGACTCTAAAGTTGCTAACTGTTTTACTTTATGAATGGGAAAGTTAAATAGAACCACAGATGAGTGCAATTTGAATGCATCACAGAAAACCATTCAAAATTTAGTTAAGACCAATTCATAAGTAGCACGTAATAGTTTCTCAGCCATCTATTTAAATAACCATTCCAGAGATGCAAGAAGTAATTGACAATTTATAACAAATGATAGGATATTAAACAATTCCTTCTTGGTGCTTGAGAAACACTGTAAATTTAGAAAATCATTCAGAGTTTTAGAACTGTCTCGTGAACAACTGACTCGTTCTAGCTCTCGGAGCTGCACGTCATTGAATAAGCTTCTGGAAAACTCGGCACAGGAATTCAAAAATACATTTTCCCAAACATTCCAGAAAGTTTTCAAGTAGACATGAAATTGCCAAATATCACCAAGATCCCTTGAAGGCTTTTTTACCCACATCTTGCAATCTAATAGTTATTTTTACAATTTAAATGTTGTTGAACTCTGTATTGAAAGATCTATTTGAAAACTAACACTTGTATACAACACATGTGGCCACAAAATCAATTACAAACAAAGTAAGTCCTGAAATGATTATTCTAAAAGTAACACACAATATCAGAACAATATACTTCCCCCCCCAAAAGGGTAATCAGATGAACTTAAAATATATACATAAATTTGCAACAATATTATGGAGCTTTTTACACTACTTCTAAAGATAATTTCAGTTTATTCCTGTACAGAATCATTGTACTTTTTAGAAAATTATTGTGAACAACAACAAAAGAGGCAAGAGTATCACATACTCATTTATTCAGAATTTTTATCAAAATTCAAAATAGCAGCCATAATTGTTCATACCTCCCCAATAATTTTACATATTATCCATGTTCAATACTTTGATGTGCCTGCCAATGGTTTCTGAAATAAAACACTTTCAGATTTATGAGTCTTATTTATTTATTTTTAAACATTTATAGGACATTTAAACTTACCTTGGAAGGAAAATTGGATTCTTGGTTAGCTGTTCTTTAACTAAATTGGCAAGTGATTCTTCAGAAGTATATTTTCTTACAAAAACATTCCATTTATTACCAGCACTCTGATCTTCAGATGCATCTGAATCTGTGTCTAACATCTCAATAGTAAGTTTACCCTCTTCTTTGTACTGAAATACAATATATGATCAAGACAATAACAAGGAATACTTAACAATCCAGTTATTCTCAATATATGGAACTGAAATAATACTAACCACAATGATCTTAAACAAATTATCATTTTCATCTCTCAATGGCTCTGCTTTCCGCTGGTATGCAAGTTCAGCTGCGGCACGATGAGATGCAGTTGCACAGGGACCACCTGTTGCTTTATTTTTTGCTTCTTCAAGAAACAGAGAAGTCAAATGTGTGCAGGAATCATCTGCAACTACGTGCTGCAGCTAACAAATAAAGAGAAAATGTAATTCTAAAATTTGGATCTAATTTTATACTTTCATTACATTTGAGATAATGGGTAAAAAGTTAATACAAAGTACTTAAAAAAATACATGGCCTTTTTTTTTAAAAAAAAAGGGGGGATATTTGGTATAGCCATCTCCAAATTAACTTGGGTAATACTAGGAACAACATCCATATTTAATTCAAAATTACGTTAATCTGAGGGTATTTTAATACAGAAATAGACACTTGCGTAATATCCTGTCAAGCAGCCCAGTTCAAGGCGAATTAGTCGCGTGCCATAGCAACACACTTGTAACATTTAAACTTTCATTTGATGTAACCTTGACAAATTTTCAATATAAACATCTTTGTTTTTAAGAACAAAGATATATATATATAACTTTTATTACTGTGTTTTTTCCTTGCATTTTGGAGAAAGGTTTTTTTTTTTTTTAAATTTGGGACCTACATTCTACAGAACAGCAAGGAGTGGATTAATTTCCAGGCTATGGCATTCTACCATCAAATATGTGTATTAATGGATGCAATACGATACTTTATTTGAAAATGGATAAACTATGGCGATGGAACATTTGTGACTTCATTCCAGTTTATTTACAACTGGCCGAGAAAAGTACCATCCGTTAAATGGAGAAGGGTAAAATTGGAGGGGCTAGAAATTGATGTAAACCTTTTAGGAAGGGGGGAGAAGACAATTATTGAATGTTTATTCAATATAGAGGTAGCAGTTTCTTAAGAGTTCAGCTAAACAGACATAATTTTGGCCTGACCTCTGTCAACTTTCATGTTTTGATGGTAGCAGAGTAGAATTCAGACTTTTAAAGAGGCTCTAAGCAGTCTGGTGCCTCCACATACACTTACGTCAGTCCCCCTATTCCTTCACTCTTGGTTTTCGTTTAGCTGCACGATACATTTTATGATAAAACTGGTAATGAGAAATTTTTGCAGAGTCCTTGCCCTTTTGCTTTAAGCGTGTGTTTATTTTACTTAATGGTTAATCCGGCTCTTGATGGTAAACAATGTTCATAGTTGGCGTGATGAAGTGCAAAAATTAAAAACAAACACTGCCAGGTTAATTGGGAATTGACTGTACTATCTGGAAACTAATGATAATTTCAGCAATAAAATGCAGGCATGAAATTCCATGTTAGAGCTAACAACAATTAATGTACATTTATCTCAAGGGGGGAAGTCGTCAGTCTATTTTTCAGTGGGAGACTGAATGTATTAGTAAAGCAATATAATGCCTTTTGGAAACCAATAACTAGATTTAAAACAACCTTGTTTTTTGCAAGTTACAAAGAACAAGTTTCAGTCTCATGGCAAATGCGACTAAATTATTCCATAATATTTCTCTGACAAATGCAGAAAAACAAATATTTCGCTTTTTGGAAAAAATTAAGAAAATTTTAGTTTGATACTAAGAAGAGAAGACAGCAATTTACTACCTAATACAGGGAGGGGGGAGAACACCCTTACCTGCCTCACTACATTCTGGATAACTTTGTCAAGAGTGAAACCAAGATAAGCATGAATTCCAAACATCTCCCGCAAATTATCTTCATATAGACTGCTTTCAATGTTGTTATCCAATAAATTCTTTACCATATCCAGAAAAGCAGGATAGTATGATTTCACATCGATATTGTCTGAAAAAGGAAAAATGCATGTGCATACAAAATTGTTATTACATTTACCTATGGTTATAAGTCTGAAAATATGCAAGGCAAAAATATGAAAAACTTACTCCGAGGCCGAAGCCTAAGTGCCACAGCAGTGGAAACTGTCCTGTCTGCTTTGTCTTTCATTTCTTCAGCTATCAAAATTTGCGAGCGCTCGTATATCTTCCACAATCGTTCGCACAGTATATGATGAAGACGAAAAAATATGTACCAATGATTATTTCCAAACAGAAGTGTATATGATTCATCCTTAAAAGAAAAGGTAAAATACACCTTGATGTAGGTAGCTGTATTCATGAGTAAACTATGACACATTAAAAAAAAAAAAAAAAAGCAGTATCTTTGCATATCAACATTTTGAATTATTACATTGTAGAGACATTAGGTATATTTTTGAAGCAGAAGAGATGGAAAATGAGCTTGCCGGGACTCGAACCACGGACCTCTCAAATACGTGCCGAGCATGCTAAGAAGGCGGGAGATATATATTTAAAGGGTGACTGGGGATTAAGGGACCCAATTGCCAAATCCAGGTGGTGAAAAATCATCTTCCACAACATTTTTTAGTTCGGGTGCCACTGTAGAGACATTAGGTATTTTTTCTAAAGCAGGAAACTGAAGAAATGAGCAATGCCCTTGCCAGGACTCTAACCGAGGACCTCTCGAATGCACTGAGCGTGCTGATCACTTACAGCACAAAATCATGCTAAGAAGGCAGGAGAAATACCTTATTACCTTTGCATATTAATTAACAGAACTAAAAAAAACAAATTTATTTTTAATTATGCACCCATTAAATAATAATGCAAGATCATGGTTATTTATCCTATTTAATCTTGAGATACTTTACTCAGATCAGTGTCCATAAAGACAAAAGGAACAAAGAGCCAGTTGCCAACCAAGGCTACTTCACAGAACCCACAGGTTACCTTGCCCTTCTTTACTGATCACCAATCTCTGGAAAGGACTTTCAGATTGGCATTAAGTGCCTCAATGTCATAAAGGCACTCTACAATTACAATCCATGGATCCTCCAGGATTCAAACTTGCACCCAAAGATATAATTAATTAGCCCTTGGCATGGTTGCTCAGTATATATTAGATCTTTTCTATCTTTAAAATTTAACCATTAGCGGACACGCGATTCCATTTTATACTATTTAAACACGTTTTTCCTTGCATTCACACATTTAAGAGATATACTTTTAAACAGTTTCTTTGTTTATTTTTTTATTAAATTCATTAAAATGAAACCTCATTCATAGACAACAAAAATAATCCACCAGCATTCATTAATTTTGAAAGTTCGGAAAACTGTTCATTCTGCAATGAAAACATTACCTTACATACAAAATTTGTCATTAAGTTTTTCACACACTGGAAATTTAAAGTCATTATATTGTTGTTACACAGCTATTTTATCTGTTAATAGGTTACTGTATTTTAAGCATAATTTTTCGACTAGCTCTGACCATTGTTGAAATAGCATGCACTTAATGCTGTCAAATCAAATGTCACCAATTCCTATACATCATTTTCAGAAAATCTTTCTTCTAAATGAAAGCAAAGTAAATTTATAAAAGTTAGCATAGAATTAGTGTCAATTCAATAACTGCTCCCTCGGCTTTGGGGAGAAGACTTTTCACTGCATTACTCTAAGTAATGCTACCGTTGTTAAGATATTGTTCTTTATCTATATTACAACATATTAAATACCAATGAATATATGATGAACACACTGAATGATTTATTTTAAAAGCAATGCACAAATGTAATTATTACTATTATTATGATTAGTAGCATGTTTGTGTGTGGACTTCTTAATTTCTTTGTATGTTAAATTTTTGAATGGCATGCACGAGCACAGCTTAGAAGGAACTCTGGCTCCAGCATTATGCAAGGTTAACCATAATTTTAGCAGAAAAAATTTATTTTAATAATAATGCTCTTTTTGAAGCCACACATCTCCATTAAAATTTCCTTCTATACTCTCATACTGTTTTCTAGCATTCTCCCTGTTTAACTGTTTTATCTTTTTTTCCATTTGTGGGCTTTTTAATATCCTGCATACTTTACATAAGCCTTCCGTTAAAAATGTTCCATGCTGCATATTTCTCTCCATCTGAGTTTCAGAAGATAAAATTAGTTAAAGTGAAAATGCACAAGTATATCTGATATACTCAGAGATTACTTTGTGATAAAATTGTAGATACTATTTGATAAAACAACTCAAAAATATATCCATATCAATATAAACTTTATAATTTTTTTTATACAGAGCTTTTTTACTCCCTTGTATGAAGTACAAAGAAGTATTGTAAACGCAAAAAATTTCAAGGATCATATTTCAATGAAAATATCTATTTTGATTGCTATTGAATGCAATTTAACGATGTTTCTGAGTGACATTCACATGTAAGAACAGAATAAAGCATTCTTTTTTCTACAAAAAAATTATAGAAATGATTTAAAATGGATTCTGAAGATATGCATTAAATCATGCTTAATCCATTCTGGAGTTTATTGAAAGAAATAAATGTTTAAGATCTACTTCATAATTTGTAATAGATATTTTGAGTTTTTATGCATTTTTGGCTTGTCACGAAGTGAGAACTGAATTAATTGAACGAGAAATACTAAATCATCTGTGAAAAACTGTTTCTTTTTTTTGTTTAATTTCTTTTACACATCATTTTAGATTTATTATAGTATTTGAAGAATGATTAGGTAATTCTCCACATGATATACATGATTTTTGTGCATTCTGATGAGTTATAACATGAATGAGATGTAACGCTGTTAAGTGAAACTAGCATGAGGGTGTCGCTGTGGTAGATAAATACAGATAATTTTAAAGACTGCATTTATTCTATTGTGATTTTTGTGCTATCGATGAAGTAGATTCTATTCCGTACAAGGAAATCATGTGGTGTACACATCAGATTTTTTAAAAATACATTTCAGGAATTTTAATAGTAGCATAATGATGCAAATGTTTTCGATAAGATTAAGGCTATCTTAGATTTAACAACAAGCAATATTCTTATTACAGCCCCCCACCACCACAAAATAAATCAATATGCCTTAAAGCAACAAACATTGTACATTTTTCATTTTGCCAACTTTTGAAATTTGTATGCAGTTATTTTTTTCACTGTATCACTTTTTGTTCACATGTACACTGCGCACGCACACGCAAGAAAAAGGGGGGCAGTTCTATATCCCCTGTTCTAATGGGCCATTTGACGAAGTTCAACTTGTGTGTTTTTCATGTCTCCAAAGCGCGACTTAGGATACATAACCAGACTTATATATAGCATTGTTTTAATATACGTATTTTGACATAAAATCCGACTTTTTCTGAAATGACATACCAATTTTTTCCCCCATATTTTGATTCTATGACTCAAATTATGGCTAAATATTAAATTTTGTAAAATTTGGTGTGAAATTTAGGGAGAAATTCAAAAACTTATCTTAGCAGATTTATCTCAGTTTGCAGCAAGAATAATTCACTTAGCAAACTTCTTAATTTATAGCAACCTATTTTCTTTTCCTTTTTTCATGCATACGAGCGGAAAAATGGTTACTTTCAAATGATTTTAACAAAGTGCGTAAACCACATTTGGGGTTATCATCGCGTGTAAAGAATACGCAAAATTTGAAAACATGCCAATATGTAAATTCACATACATCTTAGGAAATTTTTAACACAAAACCCTTAATTTTTTTGCAAGTATGCCCAGAAATACATCTACTTTAAGATGAAGTTAAAAATTTTATAGATTATAATATTTTTTGTGAAAAATTTATAAAAATTATTTAAAAATACAAATTTTAAAAATAAATCATAAAAAATGGGTGAATTATATCTGGATTAAGCACATTTAGTTAAAAAAAAGAGGTATTAATAAATATATGTCGAATTCAATTCACATTGGGGAGCTAATTTTTTAGAAACTACTTGTGCGATTTTTACAAAACTTGGCATAATTTGAATTGTAGAATCGATATATGGAAAAAAATTTGGCATTTCATTCAAGAAAAAGTCCGATTTTGTGCCAAAATACTTATATTAGAAGAATGCTATATATAAATCTAATATATATCCTAAGTTGTGCTTTTGCAACATGAAAAATACAAGTTGAATTTCGTCAATCAGCCCAGTGGGAGATATAGAACTGTCCCCCCTTTTTTTGTGCAGTGTACATATGACCCAAAACTTTAAAAGTTTAAAAGTTGTTTGATACTATTTGGCACAACTTACTGCTTAAATTGTATTTAATAAAACAGAATGAAGCTGCGAGGGAGCTTGAAATTCCACTTGATGGGGATTAATATCAATATAATTTTGTAATCTTATGGCATATATTACAATTAAACAATTCAAAATGAAATACATACAAAATAAACCACTAAAAGCGATGCTTTAACTATAGTAAACAATACAAGTAAGACATAAAATATGGAGAAAAGATTTAAATTCTCTAGCTTAAAGAGTAAGTAAAAATTTCTTTTTACTTGGCCAAAAATAAAATAAAAGTTACTCTTGAAAATTTGAGCAAAGGGGAATACTATAGAAAAATTTTTATTTCGCTGTGCTTTAATTCACTGTCATGCATCTTCTAATAAGCATTTATTCATGCAGTTGACTTTAAATGCTTATTCTTGATACATAAAGGTTTATTAAAATCCTTCTTTGTGTGTGTGTATTTATTTCTCCATTCTTTAACTGAATTTTAACTGCTTTCCATGACGTACATAATTTCATTTAAAGCTTCTTTCATATTAATATCTTTATGGCATAATAATACAAAACCAATAGACACACAAATATATACATATTTCAAATTTTTCACATAAATAATTCAAAAATAAGTGGAAAATACTCACAGGAAGGGAGTTATCCATTGTACTGTTTTGGGCACAGCTCGTAAATGTTCTGTCAGAGATTTTTTCATCCTGAGGTGGTGAAATTCTTCCACTATTTGAAGTTTCCCGATTAAATCCATTATTTGTACAACCAAGGTTTAAAGATAATAAATCCCTATACACACTCGATTTTGGGCTCTCATTACCATCTTCAGTTTCCATATCTAAATCAGAATTTAAAAATCATTATTAAAAGACAACTAATAATTAAAATTTTTTCAGCTATACAAATTTTAAATCGCTAAAAAATGAAAAAGTCTTAAATTAGCCAACCAAATAAACAAAAAAAGGAAACGTAAGTGGAAACCTACTTCCGACACACTATTCTACTCTATCACAAATTAGTTTTTAGCACTCAGACTTATTACTTTTATTCATATCACATTCAGAATAAATATAAAGCTGCTGCCAATTCAAGCAATGCAAGATCTTATGTGTAATTATCATATACTTTTTTAAAAGCTTGATTTAGAAAAGGTAGGGTCTGGGACAAAACTGTTAAGAAAACTCTTCATCCTGCAATTCTTTTCAATGTAGAAGATATCAATGACGCAAATCATACAACATATTCAAGAAACAACCTAATAATTCCCTATATTCTTTAAAGATATTTAAACGAAAAATAAAATTCATCTTCTGTGTCTTTGTTTTCATGGTTTTACTTTATTATGCATTGTATAAAAGATAAATTTGCACATTTTAAATCAGATCTTGTGCCCCCCAGAAAGAAAACGGAGTTAAGAGAAAAAACTAATGAATTCTTTCTGATTTTACAACAAAGCTTAAATAAATTAGTGCCATTACTTATCAATTTAATAACTATGTATATGACCATGCTTTAATAATAAAAAAATCCTTCATATTTAAGTCACATTCTAAGCTTCAAATCCAATAACAGAAGTCACATAACAGCAGAGATAAATTGCACATTTTTACAAGCCAACGGTTCTGATGTCTGATTTTTGAAGAAATTCAAAATATGAAATTTTAAATTATTTTTTTGCTCTTAGCTATATATTTTAGAACTCAGAACTGGAAAAAAATTATTAAAATTTTATGTATTTTAAACATTGCATAGTCACCCAACTGGGATAGTCTTGACTGTTGTACTGAAAGGCCTGGGTTCAAATTCCAGAGAAGGCATGGATGTTTCTAAATATATAGTGTCTGGGTAGCATGGTTACCCTCTAAATATGCAGAAAGCCAAAAGCTCTCTTAAGAGATCAGTGGTAGAAGAGAGGCGAAGAGAAATATGTCCCCCATGAGAAAAATGATAAGGCTTAGCTACACTTAAACAATTTTTAATTTGTTAATAATTCTATAATTCTTGCATGCAGACTTATTCAAGGCATAAAAACCTTAACCGGAAGATAAGAACAACATAATTCAATCATTTTTAAAGCAAAAAATGCACAATTTACCAACATATAAGAATAAAAAAAATTGAGCTCACCGAGCCGACTAACAGACTGGATATACTTGTATATACAAAATTTCAACGTTCGGAGGGTAATCGTTTTTGAGTTATACTACATACATTCGCCATGAAAAAAATCTCTTCAGAATTAATTTTAAATCAGTTTTATAATTTTTTTTTTGAAAAAGATTCCTTTATTCTGTCTTTTTTATTACATATGGATGTCACGCAAAAACATCGATAGTTTGCATTCGATAGCGGTAAAAATGGATATTTTCATTGAAATATGATATACGAAATTTTTCGCAATTACAATATTTCTTTTTTGCTTCTTAAATGATATTTTCAGTATGATTCTTACAGCGCTAAAGGAATTCAATTATTATTTTATTAAACATGAAAAATAAAACTTGCATTCAGTACACCTGGCTTTTAATGTGTAATTCTTACTGTTGAACAAAAGGTAAATTTTAAATAAATAAATAATAAAAAAAATTACTTTGTTGAAGTTTTATTAAAAAAATTGATCAAATTACATACTTATTTATCTGAATATTTCTTGCTCAAATTTTGTACTTACATTTTAACACACATGACATCAATTTAAAGTTTCTAAATCATATCGTTTTCATTTATAACATTTCCAAACAAAGCATTTATTAATTATATGGCAATACAGTTTTTGGGATTTGTTATCAAGTCCGGTAAGAAATAAAAAGAACTTTCCTGATAAAAAAATTACTATTCCCAGAGCTGTTACAATATTACTGGATCTGATTATATCTATGATACATATGCATAATACATATGTGTGTAGATACATAAGTGATCTCTCACTCACTCATATACCATGCACGCAAGAGAGAAAAGTAATCAAAATACTAACTTTAAGAATTTTCAAAAGTCTTTTAGCTCTAAATTTGGATATTTCCGCTTTCCATCCTAAAAATGGTATCTGGTTGTAATAAATCGCTCCATACTGCATCATTTAAAAATTAATTTTATGCTCCTATGATTCCAATATAATGGTAATAATGCAAATTATTTTGCAACCTGAAATAGCAAACACTGAAGCTTTTAACAGCCAACAGAAAAATTTCAGAATCATTACTCACATCCTTGTGAACTAAGCTTTTTATCTTGGAATATGTTGTCTTACTTCCATGTTGCTAACATGTTGTTTTTTCTTCAAATAACTTTTAGAACTATAAATGGCACCAATATATTTCTCGAAGAAGATGCACCTACTGCACTACAGGGTGTGATTCAAAAGTTTCAAGACTTACCTCAGAACTAGAAATTTTCTGAACATTTAAACCACACTGTACTCTGACTGAGTCCCAGTTCATCGGCAATTAATCTAGTACTAAGATGACGGTCATTGTTTAAAAGTTCCCACACTCTCTCCAGCTTGTGATGGCCTCCCAGAGCGGTCGTTGTCTTCAACATTCCTACGACCATCTTTGAAACGTTTGTGCCACATGAAACCATTGCTCAAGACATGGCTTCTTCCTTAAAGGTCTCTTGAATCATACCGAGAGTCTCCACGGCGGTTTTGTTCAGTTGCACGCAAAACTTACCTGTAATCGCATAACGTTGCTCCATTTTTGTCTCTCCCACTTTTTGACTGAGGTCAATGACACGCACTCATGCTGCAAGAAATGTGCACTCTCCAGGGTTCCGGAGGCAATGCCGCAGCGTCAGTTTGTTCCCTGAGACCCCCACACATCGGAACCGGTCTGTGCACATTCCCCTATTTAGAAATGAACCAGTCTTGAAACTTCTGATTCACAGCCTGTACTTTATCTGCATGGCTTGAAAATGTTTGTCAGCAATAACAAGGTATATTAAATTCGGCCATGACTTTATGCATCAACATTCCAAATTATTACATACAAGTGTATCATTAAGATAAATAACCTTTATAAACACTAATAAATATGTACCACTAATAAATAAGTTAACCCAAACATGAAATAAAGTTTTTCTACAACAAAAACCACAAATATGTTTAGAGTAACAAGCCTTAAACTATTTTCAATGGAATTAACTGTTACATGCGCTGAAGGGCCATTACATTATGACCAACCTGTTAATAACATGTAGGACCAAATTTAGCTTTCAAAACTGCCAGGAACCGACGTGGCATTGACTCCACAAGGTGCTGATACGTAGTCTGAGGAATCTGGTACCAAGCACTCACCAACTGGTTCCTCAATTCCTTCGGAGGGAGTAGCGTGGCAGCACGAATTTGGTTTTCCAGGTGAGACCACAAATGCATTGCAATATTCCTTGAACCACTCCCTGATGATTCAACTCTTATGATATGATGCATTATTCTGTTGGTAAATGCCATCTCCCACTGGAAATACTGTTGTTATGAATGGACAAACCTGGTCTGCAACGATGTTCAGCAGCGTACACACATAACATAAAATAATACTTGTCTCCGTCCAACTGTGTATTCGGGAGTCAGGGTTTCATATGGAAATTGGCTTCAGAAAGCGTGATTCGCCGGACCATGGAACTTTCTTCCATTCTTCTAATGTCTAGTTCTTATGTTTCTTGGCCCACTGCAGATGCAACTGGCGATGACATGCCATCAGTGAAGGGACAATTTCCGGCTTTAAGTCCATATGCAGCGATGCATGCTGCACAGTGTGCTGAGAAACATTCTCTGGGTCGCCTCTGTTGTAGCTCTTCGGTCACAGTGAACAATGCTCTCCTCTGGAATTAATGCGCCGTCGATGAAACACTGCTGGCCGGTGACTAGTTGTTTACCATCCATGCACTACTTTCAACATGTGCACACTACTTCAACATGTCACAACAACTGCACGAGAACAGGCTACTAAAAGCGTTGTTTCTGATATTGATGTTCCCAGTCGTTGAACCATAACGATTTGATCTTTAATGAAGTCTGATAAATCAACTACTTTTCCCATTATGTCACTATTGTGCTATATTTAGAAAGACAATGCATAGCCGCTTTATATACTCCAACATCTGCCGTGCATGCTCAGTGGTTTTGTTCCTGGGCACGCCCATTGTTATAGATGGCAGATAGTCATAATGTAATGGCTCTTCAGTGTATATACAAATATAAAATTTCAATTTTTTCCAAAGATGATTCATCAAGTTTCACTCAAACTGGGATTTCTTTGAAATAAAGCAGTGGTGGTGGTGGTGGTGGTGGTGATGGGGGAAGAACTAGTTAAAGTAAATAAAAGTAATGCATGTTGTTGATACTTATTTTTGTAAATAAAACAAGCATTTGGCAAAAGAAAATACATAAAAATATGCAGATCAAAGGCCAGATTTTTGTAAAAGAAAACTATTAAGAAAATTACATTCACTTTCATCTTTGTCCATTTCATCATCAGACAGATCTATTCGAGGAACTGAGAAGAAATCAGGTATGAACTGACGCATGATATTCTTGATTTTCTGCTTGTCTTCCTTGTGAATCCCTGTAAAAAATTTTTAAAAAATAAAAACAAATTAATACAGTCTGTTGATGCTCGAGTTTTCATTTCAGATGAAGACAACACTTGTAAAAAACTTCTAAGCTCCTTTTCTCTACAATTTATATTTTATGCAACTCGCTTCTTGGTGTTGTAGAATGCCTTTTACTTTTATGTAGGAAAGATTTAATGAAATGTACTTTAAAAAAAAAAAAAAAACTTAAAGGTATTTTTTTTAAGGACAGAGATTTTTCATATTATATCCCAGCAGGCAAGAAATTGTCAGAATATATACATCCCATTGTTAATAAAAAGGTTTACAGGACAATTCTTGAAGTACATTATGCAACTGAAGCAATAAAGAAGAGATTGTAACAATAATGAATGAAAGAATTAACACAATTTCATCAGCTGTACTGAGTCTTTATAAGCGGTACTGATACATTATTACATTAAAGCCTCAATTATTCAGATTATGACAAAGCATGTAAAAACCATCTATTCTTTAAATTAACTTGCTTTGTATTATATTGTATACAAGGAAAACAAACAGATTTCCATGCAACCAGTAGTTAACCAGAATTTAAACATAGGTCAGACTGACAATGTTCAGCAGTTTTATTGCTCAGCCACTAGTGGGTCAAAACTGAATAAAATTAACACCGCCACAATTATCCACAAAGAGTATCTGGAAAAAGGTAAAAATGTCGAAAGTAAGGTGTAAAGTAGCTAGTCCGTGTTGACGCTACTATCAAAGAAAAATGTCGAACTGAATTCCGGCAAAAAAAGGTAAAATTACATCAAAATAATGCAAGATCACATGTGTCTGCATTCACTGGCTGTAACTCTGTACGGAATTCAAATGGGATCTTTTGTCACACCCACCATATAGCTCTGAAATTGCATCTTTCAGACTTCTACCTTTTTTCAAGAATAGCACAGACAAGGTTTATAATTAGCAAAGAACGTATCAGGGGAAAAATGATTTTATTACAGTTTTTAGGATACCTAAGCAGGATGGAATGAAAACCGGTTTTTAAGCTGATGTGTTGATCCTGCGCTGATCTTATTTAGACAGTCTCAATATTGTGTATTACACAGCAGTATTGAGAGACTATGTGTGCATTGATTTTTTGAGCTGATGTAAAGATCTTGTGCACAGTATGGCAATGTCATGCCACATTACCCATAAGGGTATTTTGCAAAGAACTTTCAGAGACACTGCAGCTAATATTTACATTAGATATCTGAAATGGGCCATTTGCAGTTAGTTGCTTTTCAAAACTTAGGAATTTGCAGCATTTCATGACTTCATTTACCACTTTGGGACAAACTTAAAAAAAAAAGGAATTAAGTAATCAAATATGAGAAAAAACTTGAGAACAGTTTTTATTTTATAACCAATTTAGGAAGGTATCACTGTAACACAGCACATATAACAATTAAATTACACTTAAGTACCATTTTCCTTGCATTTAATGTATTATATACACAAAATATTTTAAATATTCCCATTTACACAAGCTACTTCAGAAAGGTTGTTACAATCTTTATTTCTTTCAGTGACTAACATGCATCTCCAATACCTCTTTTTTATAACAGAGTTTTACGAAAACAGTTTTAACACTGGAGGCATGAGAGTTTTGTAAATGCTGAAAGTAAGTATTGCTACATGCCACAGAACAAGAAAAGTTAAGTACATACCTGTTTGCCTTTTAACATGATGGATAATAAGGTTAGCAGCATCTTTGAAGATATCTTTATTTTTATATGACAGAATTAAATGGGGTCCAGTAGGAACATCTGTTACACCATCCTCATTTTCAGCCTGTTCATGTCTCTGTAAATATGAACAAATTTTTATAGATATAATGCAGGCTTAAACACACATTACCTATTTAAAAACTGTAAAGAATTTGCTGATTTGTTGAAAATGAATCAATTATGCAAAGAAAAATGCGAAATATTATTTTTATTAAATTTAAAATTACCTCATCATATATTGTTTCAATTTCGCTCAAGATACTTTTTGATCTAAGAAATTTAACATCATTTTGCTTGAAATTTATACCTTGATGATCAAGAGATTTTAGGTAATATTTCTCATTTTGTTCTCGCCATATTTTATTAAAACTCTTTTGGGCTTTACGCCATTCCTCTTCCTTTGCTTTTAACCTGTAAGGACATTGAACATGCATTGTAATCAACATTTTATATATACAATCACACACACACACACACACACACAAGCACGTCACCAATATTTGTTAATACCTAATATCTATAATGTGGATTTGTGCAATAGTTAGAAATTACAATTTCTAAATTACATTGCTAAGGAAGAGAAAAGATATTTATGTACTTACCGTCTTAAAACTAATGGTATAGCAGATACAGGGTTTTTCTTTAGCCCTTCAATGATGTCATTAGCTTTGTCACCATAAATCCTAAAATAAAAATTCGTTTCACAACACTCTTTGAAAAAAATAAAAATAAAACAGTTAAGCATGCCATTTTTGTTTTTCAAAAGGGCGTTTATGTCAAATCATATGAGGGAAAATACTGCATAAAGTTGTAGGGTTATTGTAATTAACAAGTTATTTATTATTTCAGCCTTTACTATCACTTCTCCTTTTCACTTCCCTCTCCAGAAATGTAAACGATTTAGAAAGTACTTGATTCGAAGGTTCTGGATTGTAAGATAGAAATGTGTTTCTCCTTTCGAGGCCATGTTACTGTATTTAGCCAGCTCTGATAAGATATTAATTCTTCGACTTTCTGTTAGAGCTGCCATCATTTAATTATTACACAAGTGTTAAATTCTTAGCAAACTTACTTTAAAACCATTTGTGCAGTTTTTGACTACTAACTTATGGCTTAATTTAAATTTGATCATTATTTCATTTATAACCCCACAAGTGATGGTTGTTTTGTTAAACATAACACATGCATTTTGTTTTCAATCTTCTCAAGTCTCTGTTAACTTCAGACACAGCAATAATTAGCTCCAAGTACGCTAGGAGTTTGACACTACTTTATGGTACCAAAGCAAGTCACACTCTACAAAGTATAAAGTACAACTGAAAAAAAAAAGTATTCCTTCAAAGGCATCCTAAGATTTTCCAACAGCATTATCTCACTTCTAATAGCTATAACACATCATCCTATTATACAATTAAATGTGAAGAAATATTTCAGATTCATCTTGTATTAGTAAAAAAAAACTATAGATTATATTACCATTCCTCAATACCACTATCATGGTTCCTCTACATTTTTTAAATTAATTTTAATAAAAAGAAATTTAAATGGAGGAGAAACCCTTAAAAAAAACTAAAAATTCATTACAGGAAAACGAACTTTCAACAAAGCATCTTACCTTTTTATTGCTCGCTGCTGGATCACAGTAGAACTTCCTCCTAACGTGTCATCTAAACGATATCGAACTTTATCTTCTGGAGTCATTCTGTTTATTTTGGCCATCTCTGCTTCTAATATTCTTATAGTAGATAAATTGGTTTCAAGCACAACATCCAACTAAATTAAAAAGCAAAATCAACTTGTGAACGTAAAAAAAAAAAAAAAAGCAGAAATATTTACTTGTGCACACCTACGACACAAACTAATCAGAAATTCTACAAATCAGATCGATTTTAAGGGAAAGGATCACACTTTAATGAAATACAGATTGGCAGACATCATATAAGCTTTCAGCTCACTTCTTAAATAAAAATAATATTAACTGTTGTTATCTGATAAAATCACATTTTTACCTTTCAACAGAATTAAGTCTCAATTGAAAATATAGGGTTTTAACGAAAGTTTCACGCCACTGCAAATATCTTCAGAAACAAATCGCGTTGGCGTGCTTAATCATATATTATCAAACGATTTTTGGCATTTGAAAGAAAGACACTTGCTTTAGAACACTCAGTTGTAAAATTTGTAAAAAAATATCATTATCTAAAGTACAAGGTGTCTGAAATGGAACTATCACACACAGAATGTCAGCAAATCAAATGTATGGATGGCATAAGGTACTAATGTTATATCATATGACACTGTAAAGCAGATAAAGATAGACGTGTTCGGAACTGCACTAATCTACTTGAATATCAACTAAGGACAAAAACCTGGATTGGATCATCACTTATGATGAAAAGTGGATTTACTTCAACAACACAGGCTGAAAAAAGGTTGGTCTGCACCTAGCGGAGCCTGTCGACTGCGCCGCCAGGTAAAAATGTCGGAAGTAAGGTGTAAAGCAGCTAGTCCGTGTTGATGCTACTATCAAAGAAAAATGTCGAACTGAATTCCGGCAAAAAAAGGTAAAATTACATCAAAATAATGCAAGATCACATGTGTCTGCATTCACTGGCTGTAACTGTGTACGGGATTCAAATGGATGCACAATGATGATGCACAATTCCCACTTTATCTATAATAAGTATTCCAATGGAAATACATCACTGTATAACTATCGCTTATCCGTGATACGAAGTTTACTGAAAGAGCCATCTGTTCTTAGTGCTCCTGTGCGTAATCAGTCTGAATCTGAACATTTGCTGAGTACACAGGAAGAAAAAAGAGCCGGAAAGATTCTAAGAAAGCAATGCAAAAGTTGCTATTCCGAAGGAAAACGTAAAGACACAATATATGTCTGCAAATTTTGTGAAGGATCTCCTGGTTACTGCTTAAGATTGTGCAAAGATAATACATAAATAACATTCTAAATGTACCCTTTGTAATAATGCGATTGTGATTTTCTTGAAATAAATTCATTTGTAATATGTATAATTGTGTGATACAATTTTATATAAAAATAATGCTTACTGTCACTTATTTTTCTTATTTTGATTCACTTTTTACATGTCCCGCACCAGCGCATAATGTGCCATTTGGCGAAAAATTTGACATGTAGTGCCAATCACGCGCTGGCGCGTAATTATAAAATTCTTCAATGAAAAGCTTAAATAATACTTAGGTATCACATATTTATCTTTTATTACTGTTTTTAAGTCATATTTCTTACAATAAATATGTTGGCATCTGGGTACAATCTACTTTCATGTGAGGGCATTAACTATCAATCTAACTCTAAGTGACGGGCAGTCAATGTGTTAAGCCTAAATCCATGATGAAATTTCCGAAGTATCAACGCATTGTTTAATAATGCTCTATAGAGTATTTAAACGGCTTTATAGATATTTTTATATATACTTTAATTACCTTACTTCTTGCTTAAGTTCATATTTTACACATTTTATTTTCATTACACACTATTTTATGACTTTTAACATTATACACAGTCCAGTCACATTAATGTGACCACCACGTACTTTCCATGTCAGAGTTAAATAACCAATCACAGAAGGCAGGTGGCAGCACAGTGCAGTTGAGCGTATATAAAGGGTGTGTGAGGGCTTCGGAAAACATTTCAATCGTTGGCGTAATGCAGAAACGAAGCGATTTATCCGACTTCCAAAAGGGCATGATCATTGGCTTTCGGGCCAAG
>KK112102.1:99736-118537 GCA_000611955.2 Stegodyphus mimosarum
CAATATTCTCTAAAACTTTAACGAATTTTTCATTAACAAACTCAAAGATTTCAAAGCCAGCAATACCAACGTTGTACAGAAAAACATTTTTATCTCCAGCGCGTGAGAGCGTGTACCGAAATTTCTAAAGATATGCTCAATTTAAAATTATTTTGCGATATTGCTGTTGAACTGAATTTTATGGTTTAAGTGCGAAGAACATGGTATTTAACAAATAAAGGTAACACACAGAATGTTAAATAAACGTCCCTTTGGACATAATTTAAAATCTGAAACATTTCAGATTTTTTTTTTTTGGTGATATCTGTACTTCACAAAACTCAAAAACGACTAGCTGTAGAACACTGAAATTCTGTATATGGAACTTGTGTGTCTCCCTTTTCAGTTGCAATTGGCCATACTAAACATGTATGTGTGTGTGTTAAGTGTGTGCGCGTATATATATATATCCGCTTTGTTAACCAGTTTGGTGAGCTCAGTTTTTTTTTTTAAATTTTATTATTATTATTATTTTTTTTTTCTCGTATGTTAGAAATTGTGCATTTTTTTTCGCTTCAGAAGTGATTGAATTACGTTGTTTTTATGTTCTGTATGCATGTGTTTTTGCCTTGCCGCGAAGTGAGAACTGAATTAATTGAATGTGAAATATCCAATGAAATTCAAGAAAATAAGCATACAAGGAAGTCCTGTGGCATCTACATTAGATATTTTTTCAAATATTGTAAAAAAATTTTTTAAACTTAAAGGTATAGCAGAACTTCAATAATTTGCATACCTTGGGCTTAAGAGTTGACCAGATTACAGAATTTTACAGGTCATACCAAATTCGCATTTTGCTTACATTTGACCCTTTCTAATATTTACATTAAATTTGGACCATCTGCACATACAATATCAATTCCCGATTTATTAAAGGAGGATTACATGGCTTTACAACATGTTCAGATTCAAATATCGGTTTAATTTAGGTAATTAAATAAACTGCCTAAAAATATACAGAAATTGTCAACAGTACTTTTCTTTTAATTATAATACTGCTTTTAACTTTTTCTTTTGTTTTTGTAACTGCCCACATGTTAACTGTAATTCTGAGTTAATAATGGAAGTTGTCCCTGTATATGGCCAGTAAATCAGAAGCCAAATATAAATTACTAACCAAATAATTCCTCAAGAATGCTTTAATCAGGATTTCTTGAACACAAACTTTTATATTTTTAATATATTTACGTACACAGAAAATGACAGTACAAGTGGAAAGGAATTGGTAATGCATAGTCTGTTTTAAGGAAATAAAGAACTAACGTAAAAACACATGAAAGCAATCTAAATATAAAAAAATAAATCATATAACAAAAATGAAATTACTTTTAGAATAATTTTTATACTTACATTAGGAGGAAAAAATATGTTGATTACAAAACTCCCTTGTTTTCTTTCAAAAAGAAATTTATAAACTACTCTTACAATTAAACTTCATACATGTGCTGGTGGATTAATAATACTGCCAAGTGCCTTGCAAAAACTGCTAGAGCTGCAATGGTGGATTTATTAAAGTAGATAGTTTTTCTTTAATGCATGTTGCAATTTGTAACCTAATTTTGAGTGGCATTAAAATTGCTTTTAATTTATCTGCTATTTATAGTTCAGGGAAATATACTGTACTCTGTTATCAGGACTAGATTCAGAAGTATTTGTATGCATACACATATGTATGTATACATGCACATATATGTGTGTGTAAAGACACAGATACATATGTATGTACATATAATACAGGCATTCATAAACATGTAATCCCGAATACATACATTTCCAGACCCCAGTCCGGATAACAGTACTGAAACATAGTTGTGTTATGCCAACTATCATAAAGCCATAAAAATACATAATCAAAAGTTACTCCCTTGTTTTTTATTTACCATTTGATAAAAATCGATAGTTACTAAAAAAATCCTTATATGTGTTAAATAATTATTAATTTTACACATCTCATGATGGTCTTGCTTTTTTTTTTCACTACTACCAGTACTAAGTGTGTTGTACTTGCTTGTGTATCAACTTCTCCAGCTCAGCAGCTTTCTATCCCCAAAAACAATTCCTTACACATTTATTTTAGTGCAGTTTATTCAAAAAGAAAAAAATACTGCTGCATATTTTGGCCAGTTAATAATGTAACAATTTCCAGTTATCTATGTCTTGCATATGCAAAACATTTAATAGTGAATTTTCAGTTAACCCTATTGAGTTGCATAGCTTTTTTGGGGACTTGTACTTGATGATTATAAAAAAGAAGTTTTTGCAAATTTTTTTTAGAAAAATTCCCAAAACATCGAGAGTTTTTATATCCCTTTGCAGTACCTTTCCCATTTTCAAAATAAAAAATTTCTGTAGGGTTACCTTTAAAAATCTGTTTAATTACTATCAATGCAAAAATGCTCACTCATGGTTTAGAATGTTAATAAATTAGTTAAGAGACTCGTTTAAATTGGAATTCAAGATCTCAAAAGTTGTGGTTAAGTTATGCATATACACAGAATAAACACAAAATTAATTTAAAAGAACTGAATATACAGCAGTAAATTAATTACTTAAAATAATAAAAAAATTGCAGACTTTTGATGCTCATTTACTATAAAAAAAAGAGGACACTGATGAGTGCAAAGGAACTACTTTAAAAAAAAAAAAAAAAAAAAAAAAAAACAAAAAAAAAAAAAAATTATTTCTTCTCAACATAAAAAAAGAAGATTATTTGCATATTTATATACATAAAAAAATTATCACTGAACTTACTGTGCTGAATTTCCTAAAAACTGAAATCTGTTTGTTTATATCCAAAAATGATCATGAGTTACCAAAATTACCCACCACTATTAGACCTCCAGATAAAAGCATGCCAAGTTCATTCCTATTTTAGGGGAGAAAGCAAATGTTTCTAGCATTTCCACTCTCTTGTACAACTGGCATTATTCGTTTATCATTTACTGCAAATGTTCAGCTTTTGTTGGAAGACGGAGGATATCTACAGCCCATGCAGTATTTAACCTTTTAACTGTCATGCCCGAGATGGCATAGCACTGGTGTTCCAAAATGTCACGCCCGAGATGGCATAGCACTGGTGTTCCAAAATGTCACGCCCGAGTACTACTCGGGGTAAAAAAAAAAAATTTTTTTTTTTGAGTGCATCGTATTGTTATATCCGAATACATATTGTGAGAAGATTATTCTGGCTTCAGTTCAATAGATGGCAGCACTTTACTGAAGGTTTCAAAGGATAGAGGTTGATGTTCAAAGTGTGTGGCATTTTTTTGATTGTGCGGCAAACATTTGATTTTTGGAATAAAAAAAAATTGACAATTTATGTACGCAAATCATCAACATAACTTGACAGTTAAGGGATTTTAAAAATTGGGGTTACAGGGAAGGTCTTACCAAAACATGAAATATTCCTCACATATTGACCAAACATTACCTTTTCTGCAAATGAAACGACTTTTCGCCCACGCACAGAGTTTAGCTCTACATGTGTAATACATAATAATCATATATAAAAAAACTACCTCATTAAAATTGGATTTTCCAACAGTCTTGCAATTTAAATATTTAAGAAGCCTTCATTAACCAATATTTTAAATTCATAAAAGTAAAACTTACCAATCCTATTAGAACATTAGCAGCTCCATTCGCATCAGGTAAAAATTGTCCGAACTCCTGAAGTAAATCTTCTTGATTTTGAAATAGCTTTGCAACCTGAGCAAATACTTCAGCTTCTGTTAAAGACTTCGTTCCTGAATGCACACCCTGACAAAAATAATTATAAGTTACTCTCAATGAAATGAATGCAGCCTATCAAAGATAGATATATATATACCTAATCTTTAATCAAATATAATAACATATTTATTCTATTTTAACCACGTTGCAACTTATTGACTAAAACTGATAGTCTAGCAATATTAAGTAAATTTTATTTTTTAGCCCAAAATAGTTTATAGAAATTCTGCCATGAGAATAGCATTACATACTGTACTCTATGTTAAACTGTGCAAAAATTAAAGGGGGGCGACAGTTCTGTATCTCCCATTCTACTCTGCCAATTGACAAAATTCAACTCACATTTTTCATGTCTCGAAAGCATGACTTAAGAAGTGTATTAGATTTATGTTTTAAAATAGGTATTTTGACACAAAGTCTGACATTTTCTGAATTGACATGCCAATTCCCCCCCCTTCCCCCCATATTTCGATTCTACGACTCAAATTATGCCAAACTGCCAAGTTTTGTAAAAATCGCATGAGCAGTTTTTAAAAAATTAGCTCTCAAAATTTTACCCCCTCAATATTAATCGAATTTGGTATATATTCGTTATTATGGCCTTTTTATTAAACTTATTCAATTTTTCCTTTCACATTTCAAAATTTAGGTTCATTCCAAATAAAATTTGCAAATTTTTTAATGATTTATTTTTAAAATTTGTATTTTTAAATACCTTTCATAAATTTTTTGAAAAAATTTTGAATTATAACCTGTAAAATTTTTAACATAATCTTTAAGTAGATGCATTTCTAGGCACACCTGCAAAAAATTAGATTTTCTTTATTCAAAATTTTCTAAGATATACATGAATTTATACATTGGCACGTTTTGAAATTTGGCATATTTGTTAAAAAAAAAACTGTTTTAAGCCTTATTATGATAGTTTATTTCTTCTATTCCCCAATTTCTGAGAAATTGATTTCAAAACTAGTCCCTCAAAAATATCTACATTAATTTTAAATTTGTTTAAACATCTTGCTTCCATAAAATGATTCATAACCATAAATCAGTCAAAAAATAATTTGAACTAATGTTAAGAAGGCACGCAAAATGATGCTCATATCAAATTAAATAAAGTAGGCCAATTGTAATATCTAATATGGCAAAAATTAAATGATTCCATAAAAAAAATCCTAGAAGAATAAAAAAGGACTTACATCTTTTTTCAAATTTGTTTGTTCTTGCTGATATGTATGAAGAATTCCCAAGAACTGTTTATAAATATCTGGTTGTCCTTGAAAACGATTCTGAGAGGAAAAAAATTAATTCTATCAATAATACATCAATAATACATCTCTAAACAAAACATAGAACAGTAGTTTCTAAATATTATGGTACAGTAGATGCACATTTTGATAACGATATGCAAATAACAAATTGAGATATACAAAAAGGTAGAAAATATATCACTTACTGTGATCAACAAGTTGGTTAATTTAGTGACCAAAATTTAGTCAAAGTATTTTTGATACATAAATAAAGTTGGTAAATAAGATAAAATCGACAAAAAAGATCAAAATAGACCAGGGGCTTTCTGACACAACAAATCACATTTTTGGGGACGCAAATAACAAAGTAGTAAGCCAAGTTACATAAAAATCGTAAGAAATTATAAGAATAGAAAATCAGGAGAAATATATTGTAAATCGGGTTGGCCGGAAAACTATCAGAAATCGAGAGAGTTGGCAACTCTGTGAAGGATATTTTTTCTCATTTAATGCTATCAAAATAGCTGGGGACAAACTTGACCACACTGACTATTGTAATATATAGAATGTAAATTTCATTTCAATTATAAAAATGGAATTATTTGAATACTTTTTTCCTACTTTAACAAAATTACAAATTCAAAATACAGAAAGCAATTAAAATATAAAAAACGTTTCTGGCAACTTCAAAGATATAATTAGTCCTCTAAATCATTTTGCAAATTATTTGTTATTTATTATCTCAACTACCAACCTAAGCCATTTTTATAATATATCCCCTACACTCTTTTCACAAGTGAAAACCACTCTTGCCCAAGAAATACAACTTAATATAAAAAGCACTCTTATTAAGTAGACGATGCATTATCATTAGAACTATTAAACAATCAAAATGACAGATTCTGAATTTTCTATAAATCTTAAAATGAGATTCACTAGTTTGTTGTATTTAATCCTTCAGCTGGTAAGATTTATTCGAGGGTTTATATGCATATTGAGAAACAGTGTAGATTGAAGAGTAACGGCACAAGATCCTAGTCATGATATACTACGCCAAAGACAGCACATAACAGACAGATATTTGGCTTATTTGAGGGCTATCCGCCTAAGAGAACAGAAACCTTTGTGGATAATTTTTAGGGGGGGGAAGCTTGTAATCATGTTATACATGGGGAATACCTTCATAACAGACATAAAGACATATATACTAGTAATACACATACATGAAAACAAACAAAAAAATTCAAGAAAGATTGCCTTTGGTCCGTTTTGTTTACATTTTGCTCTCTATATTTCTCTGCAAATATTCTCATATCCATCCATTTAGCAAAGATTTATTTGAAAGAGAAGATTAATGAAAGCTTCGAAGCTTTCCAATTTCCTCTTCATACGAGCGCTGAAGATTAGTATAGCCTTCTTAGCCTTGTGCTCTTTCTGCTCTGAAGTTCTACCAGATCTGCAGGCTTCTTTATCTCCCTCTACTAACTAAATTATTATCTGTCACATCTAGATCCATGAACTTATCCAGAGAGACAATATCCTCAACTATTGGCACATCCTTAAATCCATTTCAGTTTCGGACCACAAATTCCTCCAAACAGAGCTCATAGTTTTATATGAAACTTTTGACATGTTTTGTTACTAAGAGTTATGGTGTGGAAGATACTAAAGTGATCTTTCTAAAACTCTCAGAGTTGATTTTGCATCAGAAGTCAATACAATCTGAAATAGTGCTTTAATGCAGTTTCTTGAAATTATTGATAACCTGCTAGCTCATAAGTTGAATGACAGAAGTGGTGTTTGGTGAAGGTAAAGAAGAAATTCTACAGTGATAAAGTACAACTACAGCAACAGACAGCCTGTAACCTTGCAAGGTGAGCTGAAGAGTTTCCCATCATGAAGAGGGTCTTCAAAGGTAGGTTTCCCCCCTCCTCGAAGTATTTTTTTTACACTTGGCCCAAAAAGTGCATTAGCACTTGCTGAAATATTATCTGGTTATCAAAGTCTTGCTGTCCTCCACATCACAGGTAATTGAGTTTTCTGGACACTGTGTTTCTTAAAGGCTCTTGGGTTTTCATAGTAGTAAATCAGTAGGCTTCACTTTGCAATCCCAGTTTGCACTATCACAGAACAAAAAGTAAGCCTATCCTTCAGTGACTGGTGGCCTGGTAATGCCTTGCATTATATAGGTTCTGTTAGATGTTCTCTTCCAAAAAAACTTGTTGCCAAAACCCCCAGCATCTAATAATTTCCCAAACACTAACAAAAGCATTTGCAACATCTCTGCCAGCACTGGATCTCTCTCAATGTCTTATAATACTGTAAATGCAAATCTATCAAACCAGCTGCGGCTGGCTTTAAACACATCACCTTCTTGACTTATTTCTCAAAAGGCAGCAGGTAACAGCTTTGGTTTTTTGCAAATTATTGTCTCTGATACACTACTAGTACACTGTTTTTCTGCTATCCAAATTAAAAGCAATTTCTCATTTCTCAACATGCTCTAATATCTCGGATTTGTGTTTGGTAGTTGTTTTCAGTTTCTTCGCAATATTAGCCAATTTAATAATGTCCTCCCCCCCCCATGATGATACTGCTGTTTTAGGCAAATGCAATAGTCAGGTCCAGAATACTATTTCTTTTATTCATTTAAATGGTGATCCTAACTTTATTCTTCACTGCTTGACTCTTTCCATTAACTTTAAGTCATTGTTAATGAACAAATGGCCAAATTAAATTTAAAATCCAAAAATTTAGCAATATGACAGGTTTAAAAACTTCAGACTGTACAAAGAAAAATATTCAATATTGACATAAATTTAATCACACTTCTTTCAATCTCAACTCAGAAATATTTTGGTACATAAAATATCACTACATGAAGAAGAAAATCTTAAATGCATCAAAAATCCAGCAATTTAAGGTTAAATTATTTTCTAATTCTAACGATTCATTTAGTAAATAAATTGAAATAAATTAAAAAAAATTACTTTAATCTTGTTCACATAATTTATGGCGTGATTAAACTCCACAGGCTGATTGGCTTGAGGTGCACTATTAGGGCTATGGACACCAGATGATCCACCACTGGACTGAGTATGGGCAGGAGAATTTTGGTTATATGCATGTTGATTCTGCGCACTTGAATGAGACTGACTGTTAGCAACAGGTGTAGGATGGGAAGATGACTGAAAAAAAATCATTCCTTTTTAGAATTTAGAACAAACTTTGATATAAAGCCATTTGATATTTTTGAAATATATGAACGTATGTGCCAAGCAATTTCTAGTAGAAAGATATATGCATCAATGGTCTCTACCTGCTTCTTTCAAATCAAATATATTGTTCTCATGATAGTTTTCTAGTTTCCAAAGTAAGAATTATCAAAAAGGTGTTTCTAAAGTGTGTTTGCAGTCTGAATGAACTACTGATAACAATATCTTGTCTCTAGTTGTTTTGCTAGTATGTTTAAAGTTTGCACATATACCTTTCTGACAATTTTTTAGTGCACAATATTGAGTTAACACTAGAATTACGGCAGCAGTCATTTTAGTTGTATCTCCATTTTAATTGGACATAACTTTTTTAATTCTTTATTTATAACTTTGATATTTTTTGACTTTTTCTAAAAACTTAAATATTACCCAATATTTTTTGGTCCATTTTAAATAATTATTTTTGCCAATATTATTGTATAAACAAGAATTGCGGGTATCGGACATTTTGACCATACCCAGAAAATTATATAACTTCACACAATATTAGCAAAAAGTGAGCCTTTTCTTCTATTCTGAGCAAGTGGTCAAAATGACCGCTGATAATACTTATAGGTACATGGAAAACGCCATAATGCTAGTGTTAATACATACAAATAAATATACATACTTGATATTATATACGATAGCATCGCAATCATTTTTATTTCCTTGCATAAAGTAAAGGAAGTATTGTAATAACGAAATATTCGGGATATCATATTTCAACGAAAATATTAATTTTGACTGCTATTGAATGCCATTTAACGATGTTTTCGCGCGATATCTGTACATAAGGACAGAATAAAGGACTCTTTTTCCCTAAATGAATTATAACACTTGTTTAAAATGCATTCAGAAGAGATTTTTTCATAGTGTCTGTATATATTTATCTTGCATAACTCAAAAACGAGTAGCCTCAGAATGTTGAAATTTTGTATATAGGACTGCTAATATGTAGTTGTGCACCTCCCTTTTTGATTGCGATCAGCCGCATTAAAAGCATATAAATATATAGCCAAATCATTAAAATGAAAAATATATGTACTGAAATAGATTTTAAAAGAAGACATAGTAAAGTTAATTAATGTTCAAGTAAATAACCAAGTCCCAATGCAATTTATTAATTTCTATATTAAAAATGTAGGCATTAACTTTTTTACTTAATTTTTACTCTTTAAAGGTGTGATAACATTAACTTAAACCTTAACTGGAGGACAATGGGCAACATTGAAGAGTCAATGAATTAAGCCTTGTAAATATGTATATATTTTTCTTTATCAATACTGGATTCTTTCCTTTTGTTAATAAAAGCCAGCTTTTTTCAAAAGTCTCAATTATAGCCTGAACTGAGTGAAGATTTTTATCTTTTTGTAATTTTCCTTAATTTTGACCAGTATTTAGGTACAGTTTTAGTTTAATTATATTTGAACTTCTGTATTAATAAATTTAGTTCATTTCAAAAAAATTCTTCCAAAAACATTTTTTATCTTTCCTACTTTAATTCAAAATTTGGAAACATTTAAAGGGACATCAACGTTTTCCACTTATTACTTACATTTCTACAATCTTGCACTTAACAACAACACTTTTTTCCCCCACACAAAACATATATTTTACATTATTTTAGTTTGCAGCTATATTTTTACAATACATAACACAGGTAGCAGCTTAACACCACTCAACTTTGCATAGTATCAGCGTCCTCTATTTACACAGTTAGCAGCAACAAACTACTCAACTTCAAATTTTTTAGCAACAGCTACACAACTTTCCAGTGTACAAAAATATGTAGTTAGAGGTAAATTAAATTGAAACTTACTATTTATTTGCCTTTTTGGATTATTTTTATAGATTGTATTTATTTAGTTTATTTTGCATGCATAATTCGTGTCAGATAAGTACCTGCATAGGCTAGGGTTTCTAAATTACTTTGGATTTTTACTCTTAATTACACTAACAAAGTACTTTTAATTAATAATTTATTTTCCAAGTGGATTTACTTACTAAATTTCTCAAAATTCTTTTACAGTTAAATTTCTCATTTATGCAATTTGCTTTTGATTTTGTTTAATTTTTTATGCATGCTGCCATGCCTATTTGGTTGACGAAACACGAATTGAGTTATTATTGAAGAGTTAGTTTTTTTTTTGGGGGGGGGGCAACTTCCCTTTGAAAAGATTTGTCTCCTGCCTGTTCAACAATTATTCACTTTATGCAAATTAATTCAGTCCTTTAAAAATTCCTTATAATTTTTAGGATTAATTTTTGGATTATTAAATATTTTTTTCATGTGTTTGGATGCTTGCACTTGGTTTAAATACACTTTTCTGAATTTTAATGATATTGCAAATTAGTTCGCAGCAATAATTTAGCCTTTATTTTTATTAGTTTAAGATAAAATTTTCATAATTAAAAATTTAAATTAGCCTTATATAAATGAGATAATGTTATTGTATTCGTTAACATTCTGTTACTCGGCTCAGTCAGCTTTTTCTTTCTTAAAAATTAAATGGTGGTAAATTGCACATTTTTTGCTTGAAAAATAATTGAATTATGTTGCTCTTATCTTCTATTTAAGGTTTTTGTGCCTTTAGTTAATCCACACCCAATAGTTGCAGAATTATCAACAATTTAAAAGTTGTTTAAGTGCAACTAACCTTAATTTTTGTTTACATTTGAAATTCAGCAGAACAGTGAAATCAGTTTCTTCACCTTCCTTCAGTGTCTTTTTGCCAAGTGAGACCAAAATTAAGGTTCCATTTCTGTGCACTGAAAAATCTGGCTCGTTGGCCGAATAGCTTGTTTTTGCATAGAAACTAAATTTTAGGGGGGGGATTGTTTTAACCTTATTTAGTGTTTTATTTATTTTCTATATTTTTCAAATGAAGATATTTTGAGGTTTTATGTATTTTTGCCTTGCTGTGAACTGAGAATAGAATTAATTGAATGAGAAAATATCTCTAATGAAATTCGAAGAAACAAGTTTAAATGAAATGTAGCAAAAGTAAGTATAATTTAATATTCCATAAAAGGAAGTCATGTAATGTAGACATCAGATTTTTTACTTTCAAGACAGTGGTTGCAAATAGCGGATCACAAGCTATTCGTAGTTTGCTCATGGAGATAAGAATTACATACAGCATTGTGCCCTAAATCTGAAGGTGGAAGGGACTCGGTTTTCTCCTCATGGCCACTTTTCTTTATCAGCCCTTCCCTATTTCTTTGTTACAATGGTTATGCTATGGGTGTCGATGATATTCTTGATAATATTTGACGTTTTTAAATTTGTGGTTTGTTTGTCCGCTACTAGGATGCTCAGAAAAAACTAATGCATTAAAAAATAAAAATGAAAATTTTCATCAGTATGTAGATTTTATATGTAAAACTAATTAGAAATTTCCTTCCTCTTAGAATTTCCTAGGTATTGCACTTTGGTATTAAAAATATCTTTCCATAGTTTATGTTAGATGTAATGAATCTGACATTATTAAAAAGTTATTTCTTAAAATTTTTAAAGGATAATATAGGTAAAATATCTCCCAGCATGGTGGAATTACGATCCTTTAGAAAGATTTTTTAAATGAAAATTTGATTTTATTTACTTAAAATTAATTTTGTGTTCATTTAATTAAAACAAAATATTTTTATAGACAAGTTAAATTAAAATCAAATTACATTTACATTATATGTTAATCACTAATTGATGATCATAACTATCAATGAAATATTTTTTAGGCTAAAAAATTAGTCTTAATTCTTTTGTTATCACGTTGGAATGAATTTGAAAACAAATCATACTGTGGGCAATTGGTACAATTTGTGTCATGATGTCTATGTGAAAAAGTTCGACAAGAGACGATTATTCGGAGCCTCGGGGCAGGTGACTCACAACAGAGACTGTATGCTGCTTGGAAATGAGCAAAGTGAGGAGTTGTCTTTGAATGATTCTGAAATACAAAACATCATGAACCACATAAACCATGGAAAATGAATAAGAAGTAGGTTTAAAATGTTACATTGATAAACTTGAAACAACCTAAAGTGTCCCAAGAGGTAAAAGATGGCTTCCAAAGAAGGCACAGTATCCTTGCAGTATTTGTAGATAAAAATGCATTTAATAGGGTCTGGAGAGCTGGACTGCTTAGGAAGATGATTTCCGGTGGAATTTTTCAGGCTACTTCTTTAAATGGATTAGAAGTTTTCTTGACCAACGCTAAGTGTTAAGTATGGTCATGCTGTGTCAAGTTTTAGTCAAACCAAACAGTGTTTACCCTAAGGAGCTGTTCTGAGCCCAATTCTTTTTAATATAATGATCAATGATTTAATAGACACTATTTGCAGTTCTGTCCCAGGCGTGAATGTTTTACTATTTGCTGATGATGTGGTGATGAGTACTTCAGGATCTGACTTTGGTGGCCTGGAGAGCATCCTACAACAGGCCTTAAATATTCTTTAACACCTTTACTTATGATAATAATATGGTTATAAATAGTGATAAAACCATCTTTCAATTGTTTTCCCTCAGTACAAGACATCACAAAATCCAACTTCAGTTTAATGACAAAGACCTGAATAGAACTTTTGATACTGTTTACTTGGGTATTCACTTAGACCCAAAATTAACTTATGAAACCTGGTGTCACTTGGGGCTCAATTATACACCTGAGGCTGGATCTTGTTTGGAATGTCAATAAACAGCTCTCCTTACAAAGTGAATTAAAAAGCGCTATATATAGTAGGTACCCTCCTGATGATTGGCTCTGTGTACACTGATGGTTCGGCAGAAGGCACTATAAAAAATGCCAGTGCTGGAGCATACTCAAGTACTTTTGTATTAGCTATCCTGTTGGGAAATACTGTGGCAATTTTGATGGAGAGATAACGGCAATATCATTTGCAACTGATAAACTGAAAGACAGTTAAAGGTAAAAACAGACAGACAATATTGTGTTTTTAATTGATTGTCAGGCTGCTATATTGTTGCTTGTGAATTAAAAAAACAATGAAAATGCACATATCCATAGTTGTAGAGCAAGGCTTTTTGAACTTCGGAATTCTAGAGAAAACATCACCCTCCAATGGATTTCAAGCCACTGTGGCAATTTTTGTAATGAGCAGGCTGATAGACTTGCTAAAGGTGGTTCTCTAACGACTCAGCCTGATTCTCCTGCCTTTGCATAACATTAAAATTATTGTGAACAATAAAATTAAGAATAACAGAATGCCCTTATACAGAGATACAGCTGTGAGGTAAGAGGTGAGACAGCCTGCTAACAAAAAGAATAAAATACCCAATTCTTTGCCTCAATCTGTTGGAGTTGCTTGTTTTCAAAATGCTAACTGGACATGATTATTTACAAATGCATTCATGTCGTATTGGAATCAAGAACTCAATTTGTTGCCCTTTATGTCACCAGGGTGATATGGATGGTGACCATCTCAAGAACTGTCCTATTGTTTTAAAGTTTTTTAATTACAACTCTTTTGATGCTAATTTTAATTCTCATTTTCATTCTTCATTTAACTGGGCTGCTCGTCGCTTAATGGCAGAAGTGCCACGGACGGACGTAGGATAAAGAAATGCACATCACTGATGATGCATTGCAAATGCCGGCAACCCATACATGAAGCTTGTGATTAATTTTCATAAAGTTAATTAAATTCATCTTCATATTTCTTAGTTAACAAACCTATTTAACTAGCACAAGTTTTTTTTTTTTCGTGGCTGTGTGTGTTTTGATCAGAACCCAGAGGTTTGAGGACTGAAGATTACTGATGAAGAGTAGTGATTCAATTTTTCTACGACAGCTATCAGCCACATAAAAATACTTCAGTGCTTCACTGGAAAATCTCAAAATGAAATTATAATTTATTAGAAATGGAAAGGTGATGCAACAAAATATTATACCAAAAGAAGAAAGGTTTACAATAGGGATACTAGATATACAAAGGTTTGAGCATTTCCCGAGAGTCGTTTGGTTTTATTTATTTCTGTTGGCAAGAGCTCATGTTGATAGAACACTGTCAACTATAATTAGAAATGAAAGACTGCAAAAGAGTCTAATGGAATAACTACATACGTTCTTAATCATAAATTTCTGTACTAATGTTATTTTTTCCCTAAATTTATTTTGATTTAATTAACTTGATTAAACAAAGCTCTCAAGTTTCATCAGAAGTATACTTAAATAAAAATATAAAAACACGACTTACTTTGCTCATAGCGTTGCTGGGTGATGTGTGTGGTGAATTTGTATGACTTGCATGGTTTGACTGCGAACTGTGGGTGGGATGAATAGTTTGTGTACTACTTGGTGGACCAGTAGGATGAATGGTTAGTGATGTTGGCCCAGTAGTTCCACCTCCTGAACCAAGGTTGGTACCTGGTATGCTAACCTGTACTTGCTCATTGGGTTGCACTTCAATTCTGTAACCAGGAGGTAAAAAAGTGTTAAAGCCCACAATTAACTCAGGATGACCTCTGAAGAGATTAGAAACACGTTGAATAACTCCAGGCGTATCGATGCTGAAATAAAATACACAATTTTTAAAATATGTAACAAAACATTATTTGAAAATATTACCAACACATATCTACAGTACAATATATTTCAACACCTGCATATGCTTGCTTCAGTAGACAAATCCAAGCACCTTATTCTCTGGCTTATCATTTGAGGTCTTAAGCCAAAAAGTCAAGCCAGGTATAAAATAGCATGTAAAGCATTTTTAACATTTACTAAGTTCATGATTATATTAAAAATAAAAGTGATTTAGTACATTTAAAATTCCAAACAAAACATTAAATGAAAGAATATTTTTAACTACTGGAAACTGAAGAATTTATTTTATGACAAAAATAAATAAATAAATAATGGTAAAAAATATTTTAAAACAAATTTATTCCCCAGAGGAAGGAAGGAGATGCTGCCTTTTACTATGGCAGACGCAATGCTGCCAAACTTTGATAGTCTAAGCAGGGTTGCCACTCAAACAGGAGAATGAAATTCCCTGACTTTTCCAGGTGTGTTTTAAGAAAATTCCAGTGTATCCACGTAATGCATTTTGGCTGTGCTAAGAGGTAAATTAACTATGGTACCACTTCAAAACACAAAAATTTGCCAATTACATATGACTTATATACAGATATATAACATAATTCCCAAAGCATTACTATTATTACTATAATAGGAGTTACTTTCTCCACTGAAGATTGAGATTAGAATTTGCCCAATGTGGATTTAAAAATGTCTTTTTTTGCAAACATTTTGCACCTAAACGAAGGAAATCCATTTAATGATATTTTTTATTAAATTCAGGTATTTTATATTTACTTAGCAGCATACATAAGCAAAAATTATCTGCATTAAATTTCATGATGTTATGTCATCATACAGATAGAATTAATTTCAGGATTATGCCAGAGAAAATTTCCTGAAATTTGAAAGTATTATTTACTACTAATAAATAAATTTAGAAGAAGAAGCAACATTAAATGATATGAATAACATTAAAATAAATTAAAAACTGAATTACAATAATCAACGATATTTTGAAGAATATAGCTAAATTAAATGGTTAGCCTAGATGACTGATTACTATTTTTTAAATTCCTACTATTAGCTCACACTCTCCCTATATCTTGTTTAAATTTTCAAGCCTTAATAAAATACTTCTTATTTATCCACTCAAGTTCATATACATTTTTAAAAATTTGTAGTGAATGACATTTGATGCTAATACAGTGTTTTCACATATTAAAAATTTTTAATTTAAAATTTTTCTTTGTTGATCTAAGAAGGAATTGACTTTAAAAAAATATTTTGCTTAATTAATTTTCAATCGTTAATAAAATACTTTTTATTCATCCACTCAAGTTCAAATACATTTTTTTAAAATTTGTAGTGGATGACACTTGATGTTATAATAAAATTTTTTCTAAAATTAATTAAAACAATTTTTTTTTGTATTTTTAAAATTTTTCTTTGTTGACCTAAGTAGGAATTAACTTTAAACTTTTTTTACATAACTGCAAAATGACAAATAAGGCATTTATAAAAAAGAAGGAAAAAAAAAATGTTTTAAAAGATTTTGCGGTAAAATCCTATCATACGCTAGGCCTTTGGTACGATTTTGAAAATTACCGCCAACACCAAATTGACCCATTTACTGCTCATCAAAATGTCGCCAAATCCCGTGTGTACCGTAACATGGAGGTTAGAATAGAATGCATAGAAACTATTCTAACCTCCATAGCACCGTAGACTAGGATTAAACCCATTTTGCTTTATATAAGAATACAATGCACTGCACATGCTAGTCTCTCGATTCTCGAGGTTACTGGAAACTTACTTTGCCTTTCTAAAAGACAATCTGATCCGCGAAAATTGGCTCTACACCAGCTTCCCAAGTGACGCTCACACATGCCAAGATCTCTGTATGAAATTGCCTGAGTTTTCCAGATTTTGACTAAAATATTTAAATTCCCTGACTTTTTCCAGTTTTCCCGGTATCGTGGCAACCTTGTCTAAGGGGGCATGGCACTTTTATTTACATCTAGAGCATATTACCCAGGCAGAAGTTTAGTGGTTTTTCTGCACACAACAAACTGAGGAAAACAGAAAAGCAGGGATACTTCTGCACAAAGAAATATTTACTGCTAGTTGGATACAGGGTTCGTACACATTTCTGCACACAGAAAATAAGTACTTTTAAGGATTATTAATGAAAAAAAAATTAAGGACCTATGAGCAAATGGAAACTGAATAAATTCAATTAAAAATATTATCTATGCCTGAATTTCCTTTTAGTAATACCATCCTAAAAAGAAAATAGATCCGTAAGTAGGATGCATTATTATTAAATATGAATTAACAAAATTATTAATAAGTTTGAGAATAAAATCAGCTTTCTAAAATGTATCAAGTAGCATTAAATAGTTTACATTTATAATAGTTGGACATATTTAAAAGAAGATAAGTGACATTTTATTTATGTTTAGCTAACAATTAGCTTTATGTTGATTTTTTGTTTTTTTAATGTTTCATTTTTGTCACACACATGCTTAGTCTAGAGGTTTAGTAAATAGCAAGTTGATTTTATGTCAAGCGGAATAGTTTAAAATTAGAAGTAAGATCATAATCAGAAGGATTCATAATAAAAGATAGCCCTGTCACCGCTGCTGCTTGCCTAGAGAGAAACCTGCTGATTAGAACAAACCTAAAAGGCACGGTTGGCAAGATTTGAAAGTTAGTTGGGGTCTGTCTGTCACAGTTAGTGTCGTAGCTTCGTGTAGATCCAATAAGCTACTAAAGCACCACAGGTGATAAGTTTTTATTGTATTGCTTTAAGTCTCACTACATGCAAAGAATAAGTTTTACATGAATTTTTGCATTCTGTGCTTTATCATGTGACCACAGCAGGGATCACTGAAAGGCAATAACTCATTTTAATATGCAGAGCTAATTTTTAAGGGTAACCATGTTAGTAATAAATAATTAAATAAGGTAGTTAGATAACCTTAGTCATTATGGATTTACATGGACAATATGAAATTTTATTTATTTTTTTTATCAATATTTGTTAAAAAAGCCGTATTAAAATCGCAAATATGTGTAATTTATGGCATTGATTCTTAAACAATATTAGGATAATTACACATTAAAAGCTACAAAACATTTCTGTTTTGTTTAAAACTCAACAAAATATTTATCACAGACTCCAACCTTCAGCAAACCTTGTCAGTAGTCAACGCGCGAACAACATTTTTACAACTTTGAAAATGCGCACGTAACGCATGTTGTAATTAACCATTCATTAATTTTTAATCAATAATTAATTGTAATCAATTTTATTACATTTAAAATCCATATACATGTAAAACTGCATAATTAAAAATATACCTTGTAAATTATATGCACATTTAATTCGAAATTTTCATTTAACTCCTCAAGCATGTATATCACTAAATCTACTAATATATGAAAAAAAAGCAAGTATTTCAAATCACTACTAATCATAGAAAAAATCAGAATCTAGAAATTATATATCTTTATTCTGGATATGATTTCCACAGGGAAATAAAATTTAAATAACCAAGAATAATACATATAAGTATTAAAAAAATACTTATAATTTACGAATGCAAAGATTTATATGTAGCATACTTTGCAAGCTTAAGTTCTGATTTTGAGAATTTTTTTTTATAACACAATTCTTCATTTGCCTGCATATTTATTTTTTCAATCAAAACTGCTTCAGGAGTTTTAAGACCTAAATTTGGTCGAAATTGCGTCTGATTTTTTTTTAACAATAGAAAATTTTTTTTTGCAAGTTGCATTTGAATGAGGTATTATTAAGACAGCAAGCATTACAGAAGGCAATACTTTGTATTTAATACACCCATTCGTATTTTCGAATTTGGCAATTTCTCCTCATGCTATATCAATATACAAATCTATAATTTCTTTCAAATCATCTACTTGATACATGAAAAATTCAATTTCCACTTGATTAAGACATTT
>KL811116.1:0-40413 GCA_000611955.2 Stegodyphus mimosarum
TTAGAAACAAGAAAGCAAAATACCAAGAAAACAAAACATTTGTAATCGCTTACTTTGGATGGCCTTTCTGCTACATATTTTACATTCGAAGATTGCTTTTCTGCATTAAGTCACCTCCCTTCTTGCACGCTTTCGTGGTGTAGTGGTCAGCACGCCCAGTGCATGTTCGAGAGGTCCGTGGATGGAGTTCCGGCGAGGGCATTGCTTACTTTTTATATCGCCTACTTTCAAAGAATAATCTCAATGTCTCTACAGTGGCCCCCGAACAAAAAAGGAGGTTGACGATGATTCTCCACCACCAGGATTTGGCGATTGGGACCCGTAATCTCCAGTATCCCTTTAAAAGAGGAAGTATATAAGGTATTTCTCCCGCCTTCTTAGCATGCCTTCGTGGTGTAGTGATCAGCACGCTCGGCGCATATTCGAGAGGCCCGTGGTTCGAGTCTCATTTTTCATCCCTCCTGCTTGGAAATAACCTAATGTCTCTACAAGTCTAGAAATTTAAGATTTTTTTAAAAAACTGAGACATCTTGATAATAACGATAATTACGATTGTTAGTGTTATTTTTCAGAAAGCTAGACTTTGTCAACATATATGTAGTTTTTCAATGTATATAACTTGCTTAAAAGCAACAATAATCATACTACAAACCCCATAAAATGTAAGTTATTGTTTTGCACAATGAACAGAGATTTAGTTACATTTTAACTTCAGTAGAAATGAAAATAATTTCAGAAGTAGAAACACTTTCACTTGGATCATAGCATTTGCAGCCCTCATATAAATGCATCAAATACATGATTAAACTATCCTTTGAATACTCTGTTGCGATCTTAGGATCTAAGATTGCAATTAAAAGTAATAGCAATTATAAGTGAAAAACTTCATAGATGAGCTTAATAAATGCTTGCAAACTGGTGCACAGATTTCCTTTTCAAGGAATAATCTTCAGATTGATCCTAAAGAACAAAGATTTATTTTAGTACGTGGTTCCAATTTTTTGGCAAAATTTTTAGTTCGTTCACTTTTATGTCTTCTCTTAATAAAACACTTTTACTTTTTCAGTCGAAAGAATTTGAGACTCTTGAAATATTTTTAAGCTTATTTCTTACCTCGAAACTCCAGCTGGAATTTAAGAATGTAATGCTTTTTGTAGAGGCTTTACTTTTCTTGCTGACATTTTCTTGTCTTTGTTTCTTTCTTATTGAATTTCATGATGTTTAATTTCTATTGGAAGACCGTGGAATTCAATTCCTTTATATAAAAGGGACAGGAATTGCTTTACCAAGAAAGTAAAACTCCTGAAATTAGAAATAATACTATAAGAGAAGAAAGTGACTAAAACTTATGTTTTAATCAAAATTATTTTTGAACATACATATTTAGAAAAAAAATTTTTTTTTCTGTCTTAAAACTTCTAATATTTAAAAGCAGTGCTGTAAATTTTGCTTAAATTGTGTTTTGAGTCTTTTCCTCTCATGATTATTTAGATCATATATTGAAGACGTCATCATCGTGCCATTATCTACGCGTTCGGTCTTCAAGATTGTTATCTCCCCCTAGTTTTCTCTTTTATTATTTGTTAGTACTTCAGTAGGTATGATGTTCGTTTGAAAGTATGCTAGTTTACATACATCCCAGGTATGCATCCTCTTCATGTCCCATTTCTTCGATGTCAGTATTCTCATATATATAGTGAAACTCATCAAAACGATTGCTTCCCAAAGCGACAAATACTTTGAGAACGTAACTGAAGGTCAATAATGAAAATAATAATAATTTTCTTTAAAATTGCCACTCTGTTATTCTCCAGATCACATTCAATACGCATCAATATTAATGCCCTTTTAAGAGTTTAAAAGATTGCTAAGTTTATAAAATGAAAACTTCGGCCCGCACTCTTCCCGTAAATGGAGTTTGTGAAGGTACGACGCTGTGGTAGCTCTATAAAACGCGTGATGCCTACAAGAAATGTGACATATCTGGATGAAGTCATAATGATCGAGCTGTCTACCGTTGGTGATTAAAATGTCAACAAATCTCCTTTACCAAAAATAATCAGCATATTGTGAGTTATGCAACGTCAAAAGTACAAATTTTAGATTAGGCATATTTCCGGAAAGGAATTGTGAAAGACATCCAGAGATTAACAGCGGATTCATTTTCATGTGCATGTTCGTTGTGTAATCAGTTAATGAAGTAATAGTGTTCTTATATGTATATTAACCTAGAAAATGATTAAATTTTTTCATGAGTAATTAAATAAAAGAAATTGGTAAAATAAATATATGTGTTTTTGTGAACAACATTGCACCAAAGTAGAGGGTAAGTGAAATGTTTTTATGTATTTCTCTTTCTAGGGTTATTAAAGCAATGTACTAAATTTTAATGTAAGCCAGCAATTATTGGCACATGTAACTCCCTTTTGACGCTCAAAAAGTGTCTCGTTGAGTATTAATTACACACCACTTCTTAATGGTGCTTCACCACCACAAATCCATTCAATTAGACGATAGTTATGGAATTAAAGAAAGTGAGAATGCAAATTTTTTCATTATAATAGATACTAAATGGCAAAAACCTCATGTCAGGTGGCTGTGCCTTTCAGATGTCTGACGAAGGACAAAATTCCATTCGGAATTAGTTTTCTTAACTTGGTCTTCGTTGACTGAGCTTCTGATCCCGCAGCACTGAATGCTGAAAGCTACGAAGTATTACTGGATTATTAAATTCCCCTTAAGAACAAAAGCACAAAAATTGATAAAGTTAAAACTGGAAGTTAGAAATAGGAATGAATGAACTTGAGCTCGGTGTTTCATTTTAATGACACCTGAGAATCCTGGCAATGAACTGGAGTAGTTAATCACAAATCAAATATAAAACTTTAGAATTCAGCACAGAGCTATTCACCTTAGAAGGGAAGAATGGCACAACATTCCTGGAGAACTTTACATGAAAGACAGAGGATAAAAGAGCCATTAATGACGAGGATAAAATGCCTGCATCATTTTCGTTCAAATAAAAATCCTCCTGTGGCTGTCTTCTCATTATTGATAATATAGTATAATTGTTTACTTACAGGCTTTCCGAAGATTGGGCAAAACTGTTTATGTTTTTATAATTAATTCGTATTTTAATTAAATAAGTTATTAATAAACCAATGTATGCTATTTCAATATTTTCGTTTAACAGACTCCAAAAACGAAGAATAGAATAAATTCATTAAACAATTCGATAACGGCCATCACTAACTGTTATATTCTTTGAAGTGACTTTTTCCGCAGAAAAAATGCAATCGTCTGGAACTATAATTGATAAGCGTAGTCTGGCTTCTCAGCATTTTTAAGATACGCAAATGATTATCAGACGTCTATTACAGATTAAATATAGAACAGAAGCTATTCTATATTTAATTAAAATTTAAAGGTTCACTTCGATTCAAAATAGCTTGCATTTAAATCGAAGTTAAACTACCTTTCGGAAAATAATAAACACATTCAAAGAATGCTTCAAAATATTTTTTTAAAAAGCTGATTAGTTACAATTCTAGCATCAGTTTAAAAAAGCAGTAAATTTAATTCCAGAAACTTTCGCCTAAAGAGAAGTTTCTAAAGATATTTTGTAAAATGAAAATAAATAAATAAGTAAATAAAAGAAAAGTTATAAAAATACCACTTTTAGAAACTTTTTCTGAAGACAAAGTTACGATAAAATTTTGCAACGAGTTTTCGGTAAATAAAAGTTTACATTAAGATGCGAATAAAGTACACCCTTAAAACTAAAATATTGCTGTCAGAAAAAAAGGCTTCTTTTTTCCTCTCTTTCTTAATTTTTAAAAATAATCGACATGTTCTTAATAAACATACAACAGTGAATAAAATGAGGTGTGTTTTTACTGCGAAATAACTTAATTAGGCTAGAAATTTTTAATAATCCCTTTTGAGATTCTAACAAACTATTAAAGCCGTGCAATATATGTTGATATTTAAGAGCATATTACTGAACATTTGGTTTCGAAATATAGCAATATTAATTTCTTTAATTTATTAGTTTGAAAAGTACTTTAGAAAAATCCTGATAAATAGCAGTTTTTATATAAAATACATCCCATTACTATTTACACTGAAGTGACAAAAGTCATGGGATACCTCCTAATATTTTGTCGGTCCTCCTTTTGCCCGGCGAAGTGCAGCAACTCGACGTGGCATGGACTCAACAAATCGTTGGAAGTCCCCTGCAGGAATATTGAGCCATGCTGCCTCTATAGACGTCCATAATTATGAAAGTGTTGACGGTGCAGGGTTTTGGGCACGAACTGACCTCTCGATGATGTCCCATAAATGTTCGATGGGATTCATGTCGGGCGATCTAGGTGGCCAGATCATTCGCTGGAATTGTCCAGAATGTTCTTCTAACCAATCGCGAACAATTGTGGCCCGGTGATATGGCGCATTGTCATCCATAAAAATCCCATCGTTGTTTGAGTACGTGAAGTCCATGAATGGCTGTAATGATCTCCAAGTAGCTGAAGGTATCAATTTTCAGTCAACGATCAGTTCAGTTGCACCAGAGAACCGAGTCCATGCCATGTAAAAACAGCCCAGACCATTATGGAATCACCACCAGCTTGAACAGTGCCTTGTTGACAACTTGGGTCCATGGCTTCGTGGGGTCTGCGCCACACTCGAACCTTACCATCAGCTCTTACCAACTGAAATCGTGACTCATTTGACCACGCCACGGTTTTCCATTCGTTTAGAGACCAACCGATAAGCTCACGAGCCCACGAGAGTCGCTGCAGGCGATGTCGTGCTGCCAGTAAAGGCACTCGAGTCGTCGTCTGCTGGCATAGCCCAAGAAAGACAAATTTCGCCGCATTGTCCTATCTGACACGTCCCTCGTACGTCCCACATTGATTTCTGTGGTTATTTGACGCAGTGTTGCTTGTCTGTGAACATTGACAACTCTGCGCAGACGTCGCTGGTCTCGGTCGTTAAGTGCAGGTGGTCGGCCACTGCGCTGTCCATGGTGGGATGTTATGCCTGAAATTAGATACTCTCGGCACACTCTTGACACTGTGGATCTCGGAATATTGAATTCCCTAACGATATCCGAAATGGAATGACCCATGCTTCTAGCTCCAACTACCATTCCACGTTCAAAGTCTGTTAATTCTCGTCGTGCGGCCACAATCACGTCAAAGTCTCTTCACATGAATAACTTGAACACAAATGAAAGCCCTGCCAAAGCACTTCGCATTTATACATTTTCTACGCGATACTACTGCCATCTGTATATTTGCATATTGCTATCCCATGACTTTTGTCACTTCAGTGTATATAAAATGCATCCTATTACTTTGAAATACTTTCGCATACGTCTAAACTCTGAAAGAAAGATGGTCGGCTAATAAAACCAGTATCTGAAGGTAAAGGCTGAGAATTTTCAGAATACACACTGCTCACCTCTCCCCAAAAAGGGGACATCTGGGCCGATTGATGAAACTCAAATTGCGTTTTTCATGTCTCGAAAACGCGATTTAGGATAGGTATTAGATTTATATATACCATTGTTCTAAGATACGTATTTTGACACAAAATCGGACTTTTCTCTGAAATGATATGCCAATATTTTTCCATATTTCGATTCTACGTCTCAGGTTATCCCTAGATATAAAATCTGGAAAATTTGGCGAAAAATTTATGGAGAAATTTGAAAATTTATCATGGCGGATTTATTTCAGTTTGAGCCGAGAATAATTAATTAACTTGGCGAACTTTTTAATTTATAACAACCTACTTTCCTCTCCATTTTACTTCCTTGTACGAAGTAAAAAGGAAGTATTGTAATCGCAAAACATTCCGGGTATGATATTTGAACGAAAATACCTCTTTTGACCGCTATCGAATGCAATTTAACGATGTTTTCGACTGACATTCGTACGTAACAACAGAATAAAGGACTGCTTTTCGCCGAAAAAATTATAAAACTGATTTAAAATGGATTCTGAAGATATTTTGCATGGCGTGTATGCGTACGTACGTATGCATGTATATATCTCCCATAACTCAAAAACGAGTAGCCTTAGACCGTTGCAATTTTGTATAGATGGCTGCTATAACATATGTATGTGCACCTCTTTATTTTGGTTTCGATCGGCCTCACCAAAAGCATATAAATATATGTATATATATATATATATATATATGCTCTTACACTCGGCTGAGTAATCTCAATTTCTTTATTCTTATATATTTGTAAATTGTACTTTTCTCCTTTGAAGATCATTGAATTATGTCGTTCTTATCTTCTGGTTAAGGATTTTTTGTCTTTAGTAAATCTGCATGCAATATTTGTATCAACAATTTAAAAATTGTTTAAGTGCGGCTGAACCTAATATTTTTCTCATGGCGGACATATTTGTTTACATTTGAAAATTAGTAGAACATTCGATTTGTTGCCAAGCTAGAGAAACTAAGCTTCTCAACAACAAAGATAACGCCTTCTTTTATTGTTGCGAATTAAAGCATGCTTAATGCATTCTGGAATTTATTCGAAGAAGTAAGTGTGTGTTTAAGATTTATTTTGTAATTTTTAATACAGATAATTTGAGTTTTTATGTATTTTTGCCTTGTCGCGAAGTGAGAACTGAATTCATTCAATGAGAAATACTAAATCGTCTGTGCAAAACTGTTTCTTTTCTTTTTTTATTTGTTTAATTTCCTTTACACATCGTTTTAGATTTATTATAGTATTTGAATCGATCATGTGGCAACGATTAGGTAATTCTCCAGATGATACAGATAATGTTTGTCAATCTGGTGAGTTATAAAATAAATGAGATGCAACTTACTTCCGTGGAACGGTGTTTGATGCCTCAGGGTACCTGAGCGACAAGGCTTTTGCAGAACAGTTTAAGAATTGCGAATAGTATGATGAAATAACCTAAAAGATATCTAAGGTATTTTTTAAAAATAAAATTTTTAAATAAACTATTATTGAAGCTAGTACCAGAATGTTGCTGTGGTAAACAAATATAGTGGATTTTAAAGAGTGCATTTATTCTATTGTGATTTATGCGCTATCGGTGAAGTAGATTTAATTCACTCTAATACGTTTAAATGAAAGGCAAAATGCATATAATTTAATATTCTGTACAAAGAAGTCATGTGGTGTACACATCAGATTTTTTTCATTGTAGACGAGCGGAAAAAATGTCATTATTAATAATTTCAAGTAATTTAAAAAAGTGCGTAAACCGCATTTGGCGTTATTATCTCTTATAACAAATAAGCCAAATTTCAAAACTCGTCAAAATGTAAATTCACGTATATCTTAGAAAATTTTTAATAAAACATAATAATGTTTCGCAGGTGTGCCTAGAAATATATCTACTTTAAGACGATGTTAAAAATTTTTTAGGTGATCATTCAAAATGTTTTTGGAATATTTATAAAAATTATTTAAAAATACAAATTTTAAAAATAAATTATAAAAAATGGGCGAATTTTATTTGGAATGGGAAAATTTTCTGTGATAACTAAATCTCAAAATGTGAAAGGAAAAATCAAATACATTTAATAAGAAAAAGAGATATTAACATATATATACCCAATTCAATGAACATTGAGGATTTAAATTTAGAGAGCTAATTTCTTATAAATTACTCGTGCGATTTTTGCAAAACATGGCAATTTGGCATAATGTGAGTTTTTGAATTGAAATATGAAAAATTGGCATTTAATTTCAGAAAAGGCTCGATTTTGTATCAAAATGCGCATATTAGAACACTGAATATAAAACTAATGCATATTCCTTTGATTGGCATTCATTTGATTTAGTTACATGAATAAATGTGCAGACATATATTGCCGCATTTTAAAATTTTTTACTTACGCTCTATATACAACGCAAAAAAAATTGTCCTTGTGGACAATTTTATGGTCCTTATGGTCCACACCATCCATATATTTGTTATAATTTCCAAGGAGTATAATTTGCGTTACAGATGCAGATTTGTTTCCTTTTCTTAAGTACCTCTTAGCTACTGAAGGCGGATAAATTGTATCAAAGGAAGTTGCCATAGCTGTGATGGAATTGTCATTCCATTGAATCATTGCTATGCCATGCTTTTTATCAAATGCGGCTTCGTGTGTTACACGCCGTTCTTTTCCGTTTTGTTTACAGATATAGTAGGGCAATTTCTAATCTGCACTCAATAATTGCTCCAGCCGCATGAAATTTCAGTTCATTCATCTCTGGCAACAGCATGTGTGAAGAGATAAAGTTCTGAAATACACACACTGATTAAAAGAACTTCTACCACACTTCAAATATCTGTTACAACATCACCACCTAGTTTAAAATCAGTTAATTCTCTCTCTTTGAAGATTTTCCTGAATCTACATCAAAACCATATATTAATCTTCATGGAAACACATAACACTAAACGTTGTATTCGATACTAGTAGGTTTTCTCTTGAGAAACGTTTTGCATGAGTGTCAACCAAAATAAGGTATCATTGGTTCATGTATATAAAGAAGTGTGGAAAAAATCTCATACTGCCTGATATTGGCATTTAAAGTATTTAAATGAAAACGAATTTTAGCCTATCTTTCGGTTTTACTCAATGCATTATTATCGCTAAATGCAATTCCTGTTTGATATTAGCAAACTTAGAAGTTATTGATGCGTATACTAATGGATTATTTGTCCTTTGCTGTATTTTTTTTTCTTTTTAGGTCATTCAATTTTTTTAATTATTTTTTGATGAATTTGATGCAATTTTACACTTTTTAGATAAAAAGTACAGATCTCCTCTGATATTTTTCGGCATTGATATATTACCACCCTCCTCCTCTCTCTCTAGCATATCATCTTTAATGCATTCTTCATCGGTCCTAATCTCTAACTGTGGGAGAATCACTACTAAATCTATTTCTCCTCGACCATCTGATGAAAATTTTAAAACATCATATCAATATAACTCCTTCATAAAATAAAATGCTTCATTCTACGTTCAAAAGTAGATATTCGTTATTTTGGAAGAGTTGTTTTGTGGAATTTGTAAAAGAAAATACCACTATCCATGAACTTTTCCATATATTTATAGAGAGAAAATTTGACCTGGCGCTGCCTTTCCACAATATTTTTAAACATGAACTTTTATATCAAGAAAGAAAAATAATAATAACTATGTATTTAGAGTTTCTTATATAGTCTAATGTTCCCAGTAGACTGGAGTGTTTTCGAAAAATTATTTGATTGATTGTACCGTCTATGAGATCAGCTCAAAATTAAAATAGAACACTATCAAAGCCTCGATCAGTATCAAAATTGTTTATAAAAAAATATCAAAATTGCCATTTATGTGAGTATCTTCTCAGATTCTTAAGAAAGAATTCAATTTGTATATACAAGGACATTTATTTCTATTTATGTGCAATGGATGTTGAAGATAGTACACAGGTACATGGAAGAAGTAGATGCAATCATAAAGGTTTCTGCAAGCACATTTAAAGTGTGAAATATTTAATTCCTGACACGTATATTGTCACTAATTAATTGCATTGGCAGTGAGACTGAATCATACTAGGCTATATACGCATACTTTGTCATCTTAAGCGTCCCTTTCGCTGCGGTACTCTGCCTCTCTGCGGCGGCCGACTGACTGTATTCCCAAGGCGCTTGGTCAAAGAACGTCTATGTAAAGAAGGAAAGGCTTCATAGACGTAATGTAAACCAGTTTGTCTTGTACGCCGCTAGAAAGAAAAAGGAACATTCGCCAAGGGATTTGGCGACGGAACCTGTTGGCGAGAATTTCCCTTCTGTGATGTACCGGATCTGGCCGAGATTTTCCTCCTCAGCCACGTGTATAGGAAATTGAGGAACACGGGTTAAGATGAATCGTTCTTTGACCTGGGAAATGATGAAATATTAGGTGAAGTTTCACTTTCACTGGCTGTTGAACTTGCATTATACATATCGCAGTTTGATGTCTGATTTTATATCCGTCAATATGGAGGGGGAAAATGTAGTCACAGAGCTTAAACTCTTGATAACCGTGACCGTCGAACCTGTTCTAACTTCGACATCAGCTTTGAGCTTTGGCGCTTTTTGGCGACAGATATTTTACGTATGCGAAGCTGTTTCCCTTTTCGTTCGAAGAGAGCCACTTCTGCTGCTGCGAAATTTTCCTTCTTAGCAATACATATTCTTTGGCTTATTCTCAACACGAAGGTGATGAAGTTTAACGCCATCTTTCGGTGGGGAAGGGAAGTATGCCATACCTAGGTTATCCTGCTCTTGGAGCGTCTTCGCACCCAGACATCAGTATGCAGTACAGCGTCCGCATCTACAGCATCTGAAAACATTAAATGAAAAAAATAGGAAACAAAAACTAAAAAAAGAGAAGGATAAGTGCAATGCCTGGCGATTATGTAGTTCAGGGCATTATGCAGTCAGCTGCAGTGGACGTCTTATTTAGTCCGTTATGACATCGAGCTTTCCCAACATCATATCGGGTGTTAGGCTTCTAGAGTTTAGGCTTCTTCATGCTCTTTTTGAATTGCTTCCTATTTTCTTCATGCAATTTTATAAATTTCCTTTAAGCAGCACTTTTCATGTCATGCTAATTTGAAGTTTCGCTGTCTGCTGTTCCTTTTCTCTGTCGAGTCCTTTTCTTTGTCTGTCATTTGCTTTTTCCCATCTGAAGTACAAAACGTATTAACAATATTAGTATCTTCCTTTGCAACTGAACATCTCGGACCTTTGGAAACTGACCATTTTTTTAAGTTTGTGATAAAGATATTTTGCTTGATCGAGGCTTTCTCTTTTTACTATGCGATTTATGTACGTCATCATCCTTTTTATTTGGTGATAATTTGCTCTCCAGATTCTTCTCTTTATCCATTGAAGGTTTTCCTAGAAGTTGATTTTAAACGTGTACGCCGTTTCCTCAAATTTCATTTTTCTAAAGTTTTCAATGCGATTCTTTGCTATCAAAACGCGACTGCTCCAATTTATCATACTTTTGAATTTCAACCAGATTTATTTCGCATAATGAACAATTTTAATCTCCGTTTGACTTCATTTACGACTCGTATTTCTCTTCTGCTAACTTTTGCTCATATGTTTCTGTGATACTCATATCTGATATTTCAGTTCTCTTCAGTATTCTTGATACTGAAATTTTCTCATGGCGAAGGATTGTTCCCAAACTAAGTTCTTTCTTCCTTCAGGCTCTGTAAATTTTTTTCTAATTCAGGAATCCTCAGCACATTCATATCAAACTGCCGTTTGCTTCCATCTTCTGAACCGTTAATAACATTTTCAAATTTTCGCTTTTCTGAATTAAACTGATAAATTTGAAACTGCACATTTAGCTTCTATGACTGTATAGAATACCATCTTTTATATGCTGCACCTGATTTAGTTGATAACGCATTGCCAATATTCCTTAGGCTATTTAATTCAATCTATTTGGTACTGGGGATATTTTGAAGCAAGTTATTATCTTTGAAAAACGGGAAAAACAGTTGCTCAATACTCCATTCGCGATGCAAGATAAATTTATGTACCGGTTCTCCACACCTGCTGAAATTAAATGCGAAACGCTTATACAGCGCAGAGTAAGGTCATCAGTCAGTGTCAGTCAAGCATGGTGCCAACATGAATGTGATTGAAAGATATACTTCTCGGTGAGTCTAATAATTTTGGCAGGATAATCCCTTCCCTAATTGGGTCATCATACAACACAGCTTCAAAGTCAATTAGATTTTCACCACTCATTAAAAAAGCAAAATTTGCCATATCTGCTTCTAAGGTATTATTAAAGCAAATTTTAATTTGTGCTGAACAGTATGAAATTTGCTTGGGAAAAGAAATTTCCTCAAAACTATTAATTCGCTTTCGAATCGTTTAAACATTTCACTTTCTTTCCATTGACGAAGAAAAGATCCCGCCCCCCTCCTTATGAGCAAGACTTGACTCATTTTAAATTCCAGACACTACAAGTTTCTGCTCATCGCGCTTAAGCCTCATTTTTCAGGCAGTCTCGTGCAAAATGAAACGCATAACCTCTGCTACCACAAATGTACAAGTCCTATCTGTTCTGTTGTTTTGTTTTACAGGATTAAGCAGTTACTGTTTTACGCTTAGTTAGCTCTTTTTCAGCACTGTATTTACCAAAGAGAAACCTGTTGTTTTATGAGTTTTCGATTAGCGAATAATTGGCGTCAGTTAAACCTTTTCCTTGAGAAGAATAATGTAAATAACAATCTGTTCCTAAATTATGATTTAATCCAGCTTTCACAATACTTGATTCCAATATGACACTTCGTTTCTAAATCTAGTGTTTTATACATTTTATCGGAGACTATTAGATCTTTTAACGTGATGAAATCTTTGATTTCTCAAATTACAGTAGTAGACAAGTATTGCAGTTAAACATGATGCAAAAGAAATAATAGTCTCATCTCCTGTTCTCTGGGCTTTCTTAAAATTCTTTAAACAATCTATGGATGTTGGTTGAACCCCTTTTAATATTAAAGCCTTTATCATAGTCCTCTAACTCCTCTTCACTGATGAAAATTTAAATAGTCTATGTTTTTTCCTCTGATATGTTTAACCATACTTCCACTTTTAACTCGTCTGGAAAACTATTGCTTCGGAATACCCTCTCAGTTGACTCAAAGACAAATTGAACGCTTCCGATTTCACTGGGATGGGTATAGGTACAAAAATTTTTAATTAATTGTTTTAAATTAATCTCTGAATGGCAATTTTCTGGGATTCTCGAAGCTGACTCAACGCGTTATGTTTCTGCGATTTTTATTTCAAGTCCCTTTTCTAACTGAGCCTGTTTCGATTTTTCTGGTTTCCAGTTATTTTAATTAAGTTGTCAACAAAGTCACTGTCTTTTCTAAGCACACATCTACATCAGAAACCACAATTAGGTTTCGCAGTTCTATTACTTTCCGATTAGTAGGTAGGACCAGTTCTGTTTTCTCGCACACTTTCAATAAAGCGTCTTTTCGAGTTTTGACAACAATTTAACAAACCCATTAATAACAAATAAAATTTCCTGACGTACCTGTAATCTTCGGGCACCCAAATCCAGAACGTGTCCGTAACTATTTCTATCTTCTCGAATTCTTAAGGAAGAATCCAGCCTGTAGACCCACAGACATTTATTTCTAATTATGTAAAATGGATATTGACGATATTGCAGGGTACATGGAAGAAATAGATGCAATCACACAACTGATGCCTGAAAGCACATTTAAAGTCTACAACATTTAACTCCTGGCACAAATAGCGTCAGTAATTAATTGACTTTGTAAACAAGAGAGAATTATTGGAGGTTATTTAAGTAAAATCTGTCATTCTGCATGTTCACCAGCGCCCTCTTAGCTACGGCACTCGCCTTTCAGATTAAGAAGTCACTTCTCCAGGCTCTTGGGCATCGCCCTATCCTGTGATTATCACGTGAAAGAAATTTTGGCATGGCACATGTGATTTATAGGCATAGCATAGGCATAGCATAAGCAATTATTATTTTTTGTCATTTCTTACATAGAAAAGCAATTATTGACGTGAACTTGAAGCATTGAAAATTTGTGAAAGTAGAAAGTTCGATAGGTAGCACTTTTCGCTTGTTCCGCAAGGTTCCGCTTGTAGGCATGAAATGTTAGCGACAATTCCTTCATCCATAACCTCCGACAGTCAGTTGCTGTGCTAATTACTTGAAGTCTTCTGATAGTCTGAAATTCATTGCTGGTAGATCGCCTTTCATCAGCGGTTCCTGACTTCTTTTTTTGGGATGTGTGCATGTGTCGAGAAGCAATGAAGTTTTACGTACAACGCGTAAAAGACATTAAAGAAAAATTACTGTACAGAAGTTAAAAATAAATTTTTGGTCTAATGTAGCGAAAATGCAACGTTAAATGGTTAAAGGCTTAAACGCGTAATTTGTTCTTCTACAATAACAAAAAAAAACAGGAAATTATCAAATTATATGAAATTTTAAAAGTGGCCACTACAGTATTTAAAAAGAAATGCCTGAGTGTAAATTTTCGTCATAAGATTAATTTTGCTTATTATCTAATTTGGATTATATAGTACTAAATGGAAGTACATTGATATCATATTGTCCTTAATTTCGTTTGTGAATAAGCTTTATTCTGATTCGTGTTGTCATATATTTAACCCTTTTCTTGCAGACAAAGATACAAACCCGTTTCTATTTTCTTTTAAAGCATCTGTTTAGGTTTGTTGTAATTTACATAATTCGAATGATGTAATTATTTAATCTTTATTATTACATTTGTTTATGCCATATAAAAGGTATTATACTTTTGGGATACAAGCCATCTGCTGTTTATGTTTGAAGACCTTTTTTTTGTTAATTTGCCCTTCTCGATTGTTTAAATTTAAACTTAAATCTTTTCACTTAAACAAAGATATCTTTGTAAACTCCATTATTATGTATCTGGGCATGTTTTTGGTTATCTGCTATAATTACTATGATATCTTATGACCTTTAAATATGTCCGAAAACATACTGCCGATTCCAAACCTCTGTAGATTTAAAACTATAAATATAAATGCTTGGCTTTTATTATAAATTTCCGTCACATTGTATGTATAGTTGCTTCAATGTAACGTGATGCTTCTTCATTTCTCCAGAAAATTTCTCAACCCTCTTTAGATTTCCTGATACAGTTATTATATCAAGTGAAAATAAATTCTGTTGAGAATACAGTTTCGTGTAATCTGTTTTTCTACTTCCTTACCTTACTTTTTTGTTATACTAATGGAACAATCTAAATGTAAATGCTCCCTATTTGAATGCAGTGGTATTATCATGGTTAGTTTTAGAACGCTTCGAAAATTAACTTGTAATATATGCTTCTTGTGTATATCACATAAACATATTTATTAGCTCCATAGTAATTAGTAACAATAGCGCTTTCGATTTTTTATTCTGTTTTGTTAATTAAATGTTTACCTTTTTTTGTAGGAGAAAGACATATTTTCTTTGTACTAGCATACATTTATAAGAACTAAGCTATTAAGGTACTAGTATAATAATGAACTTTTTTATAAAAGCTGCTAATGATGTCAAATGTTTTTTTAAACTGCCATATTCTATATTTGTTTCATTTACCTACTTAAAAAAAGGGGTAATAAAATAAAGTCTCTGTTATATGTTGAGCCAAATCGATAAACAAATATGGTTTCCCTCAAAAAATAGTTTTATATTTTAAGATCAGTAACTCTCGCTTTCCTGCATCTAGTGTCTTCCAGTTTATTTAAGGACCACTGTGATAATTCTGTAAACATCATTGTAAAATTAGAGTAATTTCGAACAATAATTTTCGAAAAATTTGTGCTTTGTAGATTTTTCATACATTCCTCTTTTGTAATTAAATCACATTCTTATTGGAAAATCTTTCACGAAAAGCATGTTAACGACGAATCCATATTCTTATAATGAATGTATATAAAAATATAAATATAAAAATAGGCAACATACGAAAACTATGTAAACACCAAACCCATATATGCAACGTTTATTCTATACGCACAACAATTTCTCAAATGATATCCGAAATATATAGTTCGTAAATCTTTTCTACCTAACTAAAAGAAAAGCAATGTAGAATTATTATTTAGAACGCGAATTAATTATTAATGACTGCTACAAGACTTTTGACAGTATGGAACTTTTTTTATCCTTTTTTTCTCTTTTTCAATAATTATTATAAAAATACCCATAAATATTTAAATGAATTTTATCTGCAGCAGTTTCATCGATCCAACAATTAGTTAATAACAATTGAAATGAATCCGCGTCTATTCTTTTTAGGTCTCTTAGTTTAACTCTTAATAGCTGAATAAATTTCGAAGAGAAATGAAATATTACATTACGTTTTGCCGAACAACAAGACAAAAATAGATTATTTCGAGCAGCAAATCTCTGAAATAAAATCAGTGTGCTGTGACTATTGTTTTATTAGTGCCTTTCAAAAACACCAAATATAAACTAGAGCTTTTAATGGTTAGTACACAAAACAAATCAATTAAGTGCGTTGTGATTATTAGTTTAAATATCCTAATAACACAATGATATCTGGGTTGGTGCCATGTATAGTTACCAGTAAATAAAATAAAACATCATACTAAATTTATAAGTGAAACAGACTTTTAGTTTACCTTTAAATTCATTTAACTATTAGCAATTAGAATTTTATGCTCCCGAGAGTAAAAAAAAAATAGTGAAAATTTTAGCATAATGATAGAATCAATCAATGATTAGAATCAATCAAATTTAATATTACAAAAGAAAATTAATTGATAATTAACTCATTGCCCTTATAATCACATAATTTTGTATCTCTCAATATTAATCAGAATTTACTCAAATACAATTATATATTATATTCTTATACACTAGTATGAACTTAAAACTCCCGACTCTTTCAGCAAAAGAAAAATTATTTTTGATTTTGTAAATTTCAAGAACAACCATAAGCTAAATGAATAAACATGAATTTACACCTTTCGAACTTGATTTTTTAAATGAATTATTTACTTGAATTAAATTTAATGATTAATCAAATTCACTAAGAAATCACTCATCTTGAAAACCAAACTGGTGGTAGCCTCACTAGGCTGGAAAACCCAAAGCAGGTGAAGTAGCACAACTCGGATATGGTGTGGTGACCTCAAATTCTATAAGCAGAAAACATGGGATCTTTTCGGCACGGGCCGAAGCAGATTCAAACTGGTCAGCTGGCTAAACGTCGAAATTCACTAAAGATGGCTGTTGCCCCCTTCCAGTAATTTCCACAGCTCCACGAATATAGGTGCGACAGAAGATGTGCTAGGCCACATCATAGATGAATCTTCTCGCCACAAAAGGAGGAAATGAATGTCTACGCGGTCTTGATGAATCAGCAAGATGTTGAGGAGCACAGCAGCCCCAAGACGCAGATTAACCACACCTCCATGGTTGACTGATGGCACAGTAATATACCAAAACTAAACTGGGTCTAAGAGGGAACATATTATTGCCTCTCTCTGCTATTCCGCATCACAGCTTTCACTGGGGGAAAAGAGAGCGCACGAGTGTTCATGAAGCGAGCAAGAAACTGCCCGCCGTCCTAGCGAGCAGCAGCACACTGCTAATACAGGAATCAAGAGGCTTCAAGAGAATTCAAGAGGGCAAAAAATCGCGTGCAGCGGCTTTTTTGTTTCAAAAGTTTACCAACGGGGCCAAACTCGCTCAAACGGGTGGCAATTCCTGGCAAAACGCCCCGAAGAAAACAGTATAAAAATTCTTACTTTTCAAAGCGTTAATTCAACATCTTTCCTTCATATCGCTGGAGACTCTCCAAAAAATTGCTTTGATAGTAACCTAAAACTCTGCCGGAAGCACAAAGTGACCTTCACCATAAATCACCCAAAAGCAGCTAAAAAATAACAAGATAGCAATTACACGAAATCTTACGACAGCTACAAAATTTTGTTAATTAAATGAGCCTATTTCACAAACTAATTAAGCTATCAACGTGGAATTAATTTTAAATTAAAGTGCAAATCTTTCTGTTTTTTTCTAGTACAAATATAATTATATAAACTCAAATTAAGAATTTTAAAATCCAGATTATAACATGAGAAACACACGCATTCCCATTGTCTGCTGCCAAGCGCGTTCCGAAAACGAAAGTAATGAACTTAGTATCTTAAGTACAAAACTCTAATTGAAGGAAAAAGATATTAATGCTGAAATTAAATAAAATGCATGTTGTGTAGCGTAATTTAGAATATAAATTAATTAATTAATTAGCTTAACTTTTCCTACACATCACTACTCATTTCACAATCTCTGTCTAAAATGTAACAATACAGTAAATAATTGTACTGAAATATTTCCCCTTTCAAGGAGCAGAAATCTGGAAAAAACTTTCGATAGTCTATTATCATACAATAAACGGAGCAACTAAAATGCTGTAAGAACAAACAGAGCTCAACAAGTTACCCTGACAGAGGTATATCCTAATCTGTTCCAGGGTAACGTTATTCGAACCAGCACATATGTTTTAGGGTCTGGAAATAGCTCAACTTTGTCAATATGTCAATAGCCTAATGTTGACCAAGCAATATTTATCAACTTTCTGTAATAAGAGTTGGTAATTCCTTTACTTGAAAATTTATGCAAAATGGCGAATGGTACAGATTAATTTCATTAATCATTAGTGCTCGTTTAGCTTTTTGATTTCTTTATCGATGTGATAAATATCGCTGAACTCATCATCTTACTTTGACCACAGAATACCTTCGGTGGAGCAGTATAAGCCTGAGGTAACTGTGGTTGTTCAGTTAGCAACGATGCTTTCCGTTTTTCCTTACTTTTTAATGTATACGCAACTTACACCTGAAGCAACTGTAATTACTTTTGAGGACAGTTACATTATTGAGACTTCAAAAATGAAAATAATTTAGCCATTTGTTTCTCACCTAGTATGTGTCTTTAAATTAAATGCTTAATGTTGAAACAAATATTTATTACTTTGATTGCCATACGTTAACGATCTTCCCTCATTTATAACCCACTATTATTTTCTTATGTAAATACTGCTTCACTCTTTCAGTGTTCACTTCCTACCATAAAACTTTGGCATTTCAATATATTCGCTAAACGTTATGGAGATGCAGTCGTTAAAATAACAAATTAGGATCTTGTATCCGCATTCCTTTTATTACACTGTCCCTTCCGTTTGATTAAATTGCTGTCTTATGATAGATACTACTTAATACTGAATACCTTTGATATAAAAGCTTAACGCAGCTCAGAAATACACAGCTGAACATTTACTAATACTATGACCCTAAGAGATAAATTTGCCAATGTCAGTGTTTGTGAGAGGCTTTAAAATAAGCAGCATTAAAAATAAGAAACTTGGAGTACAAACTGATATAAATTTTTTTAATGCCGCATATAGTTCACGCAAAATGCAGGGTTCATGATACCATGATATTAGTAAATAAGAATAAAATATGCGTAAATATATACAAAGGGCACACGTACCAAAAGAGATAGAAACCATTATTCAAGAGAACAAATTCTTAGTCTGTGCAGTTTTCTCCAAGACTTCACGGCTTCTGGGAGATTTGTTCGACCTAAGATTGATAGATTCAAATTGTCGAAAAAAGGCTCAAGTTTAAGACTGGCGGTTGAAATCGCTAGAATATCTGGAAACATTAAATGTAGATCTCACCATAAATTCAATGAAACCAGCACACAAATGTTATTCATAATTCAAATTTATTAAATGTAATAATAATTCCCAAGAAAATAAATAAGTAAATAATAAATACAGCTTAAACATAAGAATATTATAATGTTTTGCATTTTAAAGAGCAGAATACAAAATTCTTTCAGTTTCACTTATTATTTGCAATGTGCACCTAATACACAAACATATGGCAGGGTAACTGAAGACTAACACATAACAGGAAAATGATGTGTGTGTGATTTATCTTACTTGCCAGACAGTAACGTCAGAACAATCCCACGAAATTCGTCGCAGCAAGGTATGCAAGATTGGGCCTGTTGTTGGCAAGAGCTATGAGTACTGAGCCCCACTCTGCTCAGTTTCGCCCCCAATTTTGGTAGAGTGAACATCGGGGGAAGGATGGATACGAGGGTCACATACTCCTCTTCCCCTACTACAAACCTCTCGAAAAGAGTTTAGGTTCGCTGCATATTTAGAGTCCTCCATGCTGCACCGACTCTACACATTTAGAAACACCCATACCTTTTCCAGGATTCAAACCCTAGCCCTTCGATACGGCAGTCCGAATCACTAACACTATCTCGGTTGGGTGACAAAAAAAGTAGTAGTAACTGTTAAACGTTGCAATGGCGGTTTGCCTGCAAATTCTTCCTCTATCAAAAGCTTCTCCATGAATAATAGCATCCCACTCGTATAGATTCAGGCTAATAGCAAACTTATCATTACATTTAAAAATTATGTGTATGCATCACATTTTTCATTTAACTAATTATTTCTTTAGGGACTTTTTACTTTATTAATATTATTAATTAAATGCATTGTGTGTATTGAATAGATATAAGTATAAAAATAATCAGAAAACTGTATTTCTGGTAAAGCAAAGCATTTGTGTAACTGATTTATTAAGAGCTGAAAAATGAGTTTTAGCAATAATAAATACTAATTTGAAAATAAGTAAAGCATAATTTTATGTTGACTCAATGCTTTAAACAGATTTTCATTTTAAAAGAAAGTTGAAAATAGTATTTCTTTTAAGAACCACTAAAATAAATTTTTGGTGACTATTATAATTTTTGTTATTAATGGGATTCAGATTCACAAAACAGTTCATTTTTATCGGAAATTCTGGAAATCATCTCATCTGGAGCTTTGCCCTTTTCAGTTCGAAATAAAGATTTATTTTAAAAACTGCTAAGAACAAGAGCAGAAATTTTATAGACTCCTATTGAATTTCAGCATACCCTACTTCCCTCCCCAAAATTATGTTCCACCTGGTTGGTTTCGAAAATACCTGGACATATTGCTATAATTACTTAACACATTGAATCAAAAATCTAATTCCATATTATAAGGCATGTGGGTAACAAAAATTATTTTCAATGATACAGACTCCGATTACGAAGCTAGTATACGAACATGCAGGACCAATGGTAGTTTAACGCTTCTTTTATTATTGATAAAACAGGGTTGACATGCAGATAAAGCTAAATTGGTGGAACTTGCTAGAGATAAAATGCATGAATTCCTATGTGAACATTTATAATAATTTTGCTGCAGTTTGACCATATTCTTATTGGTCAATGAAGATTTTAGATGACATATCTTAACATTGTCATTGGCTAAAACATTCGTGTGAATACGTACGTCATGAGCATTATATAGGATATTTCAAATATTTTAAACCCTTACACGGGGGAGGGTTTAAAATATTTGAAATATCCAATGTTATTTACTAATGCATCATGAGATTACAAGAATTTAAAAATGGCATTAGATATTTCATTTTAAACCTCATGCAAGTTTGTAAAATTGAACAAATGTCTTTTATATGAAATTTAAAGATGTATTGTATATTAATTTTAAACTTCGCGCAAAGTTACAAAAACACATGAAATTCTGTTTAAGGCAAAATTACAGTAGTACAATGGTAAGCAAGCAGATTCCTTGTCATTCGGTTGGAATGGATGAAGTCGTTATATCTCAGTGAGATGTGATTCTGTTTAGCATATTCTATAGTTCGTCACCTGATTTTAATTTCCTTTATTCTTCTTTGTATGAGTTAGAAATTTCCATCCTTATAGCTTAGTAATTTTATTTCTTTCCTGATTCCTATTTTCTGAGTCTTGATTGACTTCCTACTATTTTTCAGTAAATTTACAAATGAAGAGATGTGTTTACTAAAGCGAAAAGCATTGTTAAAAATACTTCCAGGTGTCTGGAAGACACTGGCTATTTTTTATTGCTTGTGATACCTATTTTTTATTGCTTGTGTTAATTTTGCAATTCATTCTGTTAACAATAGAATAATATTTTATATATTTGCTGCGACCAAAAACTACTAACCTATGTTTTATTTGAAGGTTATAAGATAACTTACATGCATAAACAATAGGACCGAAAGGCTTGCAGTCTGTTTCGACAAATTTCAGCTCAGCACCTAGAAGATGTCACAAATTAATGCCCAAGCATGCAAAATGAGAGCGTGCAATTAAAACAATGGTGTAGAAGAGGGAAAAGTGAAAATTGAATAAGATGTTCCTTTTATCTTCCATAATATACTAATGAATTGCTCCTCAACAACGATTTTAATTATATAAATGTTACTTTATGTGAACTTCTTAAAACATTTTGCAACAAGATTTGTACAACGAGTATCATAAATAAAATACGTTTCTAGCAATCTATAATTGTAGATCAATGGTAAAGATTTAGTTCATTTGCTTACATAGACAAAAATTTCTATCAAAAATACGCCTAATGTAGGATGGCATCTTTCACGATCAACAAGTGGTGCTATAATAGAAAAAATGCGGGCTAAGCCGCCACGAAAACAAAATATGAGTAAGACGTATAAAGAGCAGTCCCTTACATTGCTAGCCACAAAAATTACTTACTCAGACCTTCTCCAAGCTGCTCAATCTGGAACTGGAGTATGCTAAATTCAACGTGATGGCAACCATCCACATAGTGGTTGGTTGTTCGCCTCAATATTAACACCCGCACTAGAAACTGTACAACGTTATAAAGATTAAAAAAAAGAAACATTTTATCAGAAACATGATTTTTCTTATTGTCACAAATTTCTGTTAATATTTATGCTCCTGTCGTCCATTTTTAACCCCTTAACTGCCACGGGCTTATATATACGCCTTGCTCAGTCCATGCGTTAGCTGCCCCGGGCGTATATATACGCGCTTTCGAAATGCTATCATTTGCTTTGCTCTGCTACCAGTAAAATTATTCGCAAAGCTTTGGAATGCAACGCCACAATGACCTTGACGACTATGCGAAAGAGGATACTATTTCAGAAAAGAGGGAAGACATGGAGAGGGGTAAAGTTCTGCAACGGTGCAAGTAATGACTGCTCAGTTGTTGGTCATGTTTCTGTTTGAGTAAAACGCATTTTTTATTGCGTGTCTTCCGTTTTCGTTAATTGTTTGTAGTAGGTGCTTTTTCACGAATATGTACGAAAGGGAAATAGATAAATACTTTTCGTCATCTTCAGGATCGAGCACCTCAGAATATGATATTGCGTTAGATGAAGAAGGTTATGACTATTTTTCGAAACATGCTCCACGTTAGGTACGACTTGATATGAAAAACCTGCCTATGCCACCTCCACGCTTTCTATTTAGGTATACTGGTTTTACAAGGTATAACACTGAAACTCGACATTAGACTTCAGTGGTTTAAAAATAAATTTATCGAAACTCCATTTTTTGCGGATCTTTTTATTATACATCTTTTTTATTATACAAACGTCATTTTTATTATACTTATATTGTTTTTATTGTACTTTTACTCTAAACATTAAATTTTTTATTTTAATTTTTTCTTTTATTCTTTATTTTGGGAAACTAAATAGGTTTTAGACAGCAAAACTTGCACTCTTCTCCCCCTAATAGATAGCATAACTGCGCGTGCCTGTGTAAAAAAACGGTGGCACTGGAAAATGAATCCTGTACGTTTTCGGCGGCAGTTAAGGGGTTAATCGTCATTAAATGTTCAAGTTAAAATGATAACTGGAATATTTATACCTAGAATCAAGAAAATTTCAACCGTTTTATGACCTGCGTCCTCAGACATTAACACTAGCAATATTTACTTTATATCTCTTATAAACATACTATTTTTGATCTAAATATTCTATTTTTTCCAACATACTTATTGCACATGGCTTTTATACTTGATGCAATAGCATTTTCACTTTTCACCCATTATTTATTATTCAATATTAGACAATTACTGCAGAAATATACAGAATAAGAAAATGTTATTGCAATAAAAACAGTGTTTTGCTTTTATTTGTAGTAGAATTGTATAGCAATGCAAATGTCAAATCAAAGCAGGTGTCTCAGTGGCACAGATCTCACACAACGCGTTCGAACTTTCAAAACAAATCGATGTTGCAATCGATGAATATAGATCGCAGCACAATACTGAAGTTTAAATTAGTGTTCCCAACGTTATAATAGCAAAGGCAATATGCTATAGTTGGTTTTGCACTTTCTACAGGTGTATTTCCCAGGATCATGTACGTAGGAAGTAATCTTCCCAAGGCCCACGAAAGGGTTATGCTAGATCTTGAAAGAGGGTGTCCTCAAGGCTCATGTCTGGTACCCACTCTATAGAACCTAGTAGTAAATACAGCTTTTGGACGTTTACAAAGACAGTGTCAAGTCAAGCTCCAGGCGTTTGCAGATGACTTTCTGCTCTTGGTGACAGGAAGAACGGCGATAGAGAGCAAATGTCAAAATGCAATTAAATACTTCATTGAATTGGCAAAAGGGCATAAATTGGAAATCTCTCAGACGAAAACCAAACTACTTTTCATAGGATGTAAGGGTATTCTACAAAGAAACCCCACAGTCAAGCTCAATGGAGTCCCATTAAACTGCTTTTCATCTTTAAGTATTTAGGTTTTACACTCATTAACAATCTTTTATGGATGCCTCATCTCCAGGAGTTGAAACAACGTTGTACACGATTAATTAACTCAATGTTCCTCACAACAGAGGTACACTGTGGCACACCACCCCGAATTCTGAAAGCATGGTACAAAACTATTACTGAAAGGATTATCCTTCTATGAGTCGCAGTATGGAGCGAAAAGGTCACTGCAAGAATGAGAAAGGCCCTTCCAAACATGCAGAGAATGAAGCTGTTATTGATCTGCAAGGGATATAGAACTACGCCAACCATGGCACTCCAGGTTTTAGCAGGACTCCCGCCGCTAGACCTAATTGCAAAAAGAGAGTCATTAATTTCGAGAGGGCACCGAGTTGAAGAGAATGGTGCACTTTGGCAAAAAACCTAGTTTGCTAGGGAATATGAAAAACACAGGCGGAAGTTATTAGATCACCCTGCGGATATTGATCTGAATGTTGACATCTTTCTTAATTACTTGATTCGACGTAGGGCGGCACTCTTACTCTACACAGATGTATCCAAGACCGCAAAAGTACAGGAAGTGGCTTTTGTGCTATACAAGATAGAGTGATCTTGCATGAATGGAGAACACTACTGAACGAATCCAAATCAGTGTATCAGGCTGACTTAGCCGCACTAAAGGCAGCCTTAGTATATGTGAGAAATAATTCAAACAGAAAAGTAGTCAGTTTTTAGTGAATCTGCCTCCAGCCTGGAGGCCATAAGAGGGCATAAAAGTCGAAGTGCACAAGTACAGGAAATTCGCCGTCTGCTCCTTCAGCAGCCACAAACAATCTGTCGCAGTCTTGGGTCCTGGCACACGGGTGGATCCAAGGCAATGAAGAAGCAGACAGGACAGCTAAATCGGCAGCAAGTGGTTCTGCTTGAATATCCACTGAAACTTCCAATCTCCCAATTTAAAAGAGTCGCACATCAACATGTCATTGCACACTGGCAACAGAGGTGGGAAACAGTAACAACGGGCAGACGAACATATGAATTTTTTACTAAAGTGGGAAACACTTAAAGTCAGCATTGGGGAATTAACCCACTACTTCTCAGGTTTTTGAGTGTTATCTGCATTGCTTCCACCTAAGTGAAACAGATACCCGTGCCTGTGGAGAAATGGGTGACCTGGGTCACTAACTCTTCTCTTGCCCCGACACTGTTCATTTTCATCAAAGGAACCAAGTCAACAATTTCGGCCCCAATGGGTGGACAATTTGATTAAGAATAACATAGCCAGAGTAAAGCTGAGAAAACGTATTATGTACTGTGCAGGAAAAAAACTCAGCTGTAAGTGGGCAGAACCGGGGAACCTAGCATTTGGCATCTTGGTCGATCAGAAATTAACCAAGTAGCTATGCACACCTTTTTCTCAGAACATCATAAGTCTTATGATTTATAAGACTATGTAATGACACTCTGCAAAGCAGAAGTACTACAGTAAGCCTCATTATAAAAAGTTTCATTAGTAGTATAACTACCTCCTTCAGTAGTACCTGCATACATGTTGTCTTTTTTCTGTGTGTGTGTGTATTCACTTGTAATTTCATTTGTATACATTTTTCATCTATGTATAACCCTTGTTCCGTCTTACTGTTCATTTTTACAACGGAATTCAGTCTTCGCTTCAGTTCTATTATAATTATTACCTTGTTCAATTCAATTATTTTAATTACTTAATACAATAGTTAGTGACATTAATAGCACCTTCAATTCATTGTCTAATAGCGCTTTTTGAAGTTAGCCTGAAAGTGGTATAATATATGATAAGTATTCTAAATGTTAAGTCATATATCTGTAATGCTGTCTCATGTATCTTAAACTGTAATACTGTAAATGTGCTTGTTAAGTCCTAAGCTTACAACCAGTAATCTCTATCTGAACACAAGGCCATTAGTGATCTCACTTAGTCGGTGATTAGCACAAGACTGCGTACCTTGTGATGACTTATGCATCGCTGTAAATAGCCTTGTGAATTTCTTTTGCATCCTGTGTTTGTAGAAGTCTGTTCTGCTGGACCTCCTGCGGAGGGGTCGCAGCAGCATTAGATCGCTTCTACAAGGAGAATAATGCTGTGAGGCAAACTTTATAGCCGTGGTGTCAGCAGTCGTCTTCTGTAGCGTAAACGTCCCTGCGCAATCTTCTATTTCAGAATCGCCACAGCTTACAGATTGTGACAGAATCATCTATTTGTTCTTCATCACTAACTGAATCAGATTCAGGGAGAATAATCACCATTTTGAGGCTCACCAATTTCTTCATCGGAAAGATAATTCATATATTCATGTGCCTCTAGAGCTGTCAGAAATTTTCTTGCCATTTTAAAAATGTTGAACTTTAAAGGATATTTAAAATTTGTACTCGAGTAATAAACAGAAAAGTAACTTATTCATATTAGAGAAAAATGGGGATTATTTCTGCCAAAAGAACAAGCGCATGTGCAGTGCTATAGAAAGGTTCCATATGATGTCACAGTGTTGAATGTCCGCAGGGAAACCTTTCGGTTCCAAGGTTAAAAATAAACTTGCCAGGCTGATTTCTATTTTGAACGTTTATGTATTTTATACAAAATTAAAGCCTGCTACTACTATTGCCAAGGTAACATAACATAGATGAACCTTCTTTTACTCAGGAAATCCTGTTTAGGAAGATGTGTTATATTTTACTTTTGTAATGAAATGCAAAAGATTCCCAAAGAAAATTCCAGAATAATCTATTCCAAAATCCTTCCATATGTCACTCTAACGTGATTGTATGAGTAGGTATTGTTTAAAAGTCGTTTGAAGGGATGTGAAAATGAATTAGGGGGAGTGACTAGCGAAACAAAGTTTGGGGATCGGACCGTTGTCCTGTTGACAGGACACATATAAAATGCAAACAAAATACCTTAAAAAGATAATTTTTTCATGAATAGTTTTGTTCCTATAAATAGTGCTGTAAATATACTAGCAGAAATGTATATATCTAGTTAGAAAAAATACGGATTTTAATTCTAAATAACGGCTCAAAAGAAAATCATTTTAAATGATTATTTTTAAACTACATTTTATAATGAAATTACTTATGACAGGATATTTTTAGCTTGCATACGGAACGCCAAAATGTATCTATTTGTTTACCTTTGTTTTTCATTTAATGAAATTTAATTGTGCTGTCCTATACTTAGGGCAGCTGTTCAATATGTGTTAAATGACAAAATAATCTTTTAAAATCAAAATAAGTTTCCTTTTAAATTTCCAAAAATGTTTGATGGCGCACTGTTTTTTCTGTATTAGATAGGAGGCTTAAGTTTTCAGATTTATTCTTTCTGATGAGACACGCAGTGAACTCTTTCTAAAATAACTTCTCTAAACGACTATCTCTCTAATACGACCACTTTGAAAATGATTTCTATTTCATAGGTTAATAGACATCGGTATGATTCATCACTTGTCCACGGCTACCAGCTTTACAGAAGGGTAAAGCCATGTAGAGATCATGTTATATGCTCTTCCTAGAGGAAGTTTGTAATATATACTGCTACATAGTCCTAAGTTTAAATTCAATCTCAATTACTAAACCCCATATTCTACAAATCCTGTTTCGAGTACAATGCAGACTAACAGAAAACACAAATGCTTTACGCTTCATTTAAAATTAAAATATTAAAAATAAATTAGTGCCTTGTAAAAAAGTAAGTCTAAATTTGCCTTTAAATGAAATATTGCAAAATAGAAGAAAGAAGAGTGCATCGGAGATTGAAAGAGATTGTTTAATTATGTATTTTATTCTAACATTTAGGATTAATGTTTGACGACGATGACAGCAAATGAGGGGGTTCATTAGAAAGAAAACCCTACCACTGAAGTACGTAACATGTAAATCTATTAACATTTATGTTTTTATATATTTTATATTGTTTTGGTATTTAAATTATTTTTAAATCTTTAAAAGAGCTTTGGTCGCTAACTTTTCGAATAAGCCAGATAAGCTGGCATATTTGTTTTTTTAATCAAGTGTTTAAACGACCATTGGATTTAATTCGTTATTTATATGACATTAACATTTATATAACGAGTTTTAAAAGAAGGTTATCAATTTTGCAATACTTTATAATTAGTATGGAACAAAAACATACATACCAAGATTTACTTATGCTTCGAAACGAATAGGCTTGAACGTTTAAATTTCGTTTGGTATTCTGTAAATAAATACAATTTTTTTAAGTTTTCCATTAAGGTATGGATGACCCAAGTACTTAAATGCATGAAATTTATGTTTAACATAAATCACCATCAGTTTCTTTTAACTGGAAGTTCTGTTACACAGAAGAATGTATTGCATGGAAATCTTTTACCCAAGGAAAAAATTTACTATTTTTACATTTTTACAGAAAATGTTTTTGGAGTCGTAATTTAAAATGCAAATATTTTAAGCCATATTATTGAAGGTAGCGTAGGTATCAGTCATTTCTACTATTTCTGCGAGTGGATTATAAAATTTTGAAAAGTTGGTACTCTGATTATATATAATGTTTCAATCAAAATGGCGTGTTTCTCTTCTATTGTAATGTTTCAATGTTATAAACTTGCTTTTGCAAGAAGAAGAATGCAGTTCTACGCTTAACAGTTTCAAAAACAACAAATAATATAAGACCAAAGTAATACAATTATAGCGTTCATTTTCAATAGACCTAAATTCCGCGCATTGCAAATAATGTAATGCACGCAATGAGCTACTTAAAAACCTGTTGCACCTTCTTCCTTCGCACTAAACCTGTAGCAATTAATTGGCTGAAACGTTTCCATCTTTAGATAGACATATTTGGTTTTGCATCCCAAGATCAGGCCGCAGGAAATAGTATGACCATAAAGTTATATGATAGTTCTGATAAAGAGGTTTTAGATTAAATGGCTACCTAAATCCTGTGGATGGGTTATTTGAGGAAAAGAAAAGGAAAAGAAAGAGGATCTAAATATAAATTGCGACGATATTTCCCCAAATTTCCAAAATATACTGAAATAAATTTTTTTAATATATTTTATTTTAAAAACTTTTTTTAAATATAGCATTCTGTCCATTAAATTATTTTAACAGAGGATATGCATTACAAGCTTATATTACGCAGTTATCTTAAATGCATCCAGTTTGATGTTTGGAACGTTCTTAGCGAAGTTTGTCCAAATTTTTCTGGTGCAATTTAAATTACATTTAATTTATCCTATAATTAGTTGATAGTTAGAAATATTTCCACTATAACTGCGGTATTTTATAAGATATTTCTAACATCATATATTAGGTACCTGAGTGCATAATAACTTAATTTTAGTTATCCTTATTTCTACTTTACAAAGCAATGACATGGTGCTGGCTATTGAAAATAATCGATTCAATTAATTTTCTAAAATCATCTAATCGTCTCTTCGAGTTGATGACGATGTACATTAAGATCGTCAATAAGGACCGAGTTATTTGCATTTTGAAGTTCCTTATTTAAAGTAACAGACTATAAGCGAATGCTCTCAAATTTAAGTGCATAACATCTAGAAGCTGTATCAAACATTTGTACCTTCCCCCTCTAATTAATGAAAGTTATTTTCCGAACGACTGTAAATTGAAAAATCTATCACTTTGAAAAGATACTTGATGCTGTTAGAAAATCAACTTGATGTGTAAATAAAGTTTCGAGACAAAAAAACTTGAAAAATTATTTTCATGTCATACATGTTTTTAATGCTTTAGTCACAAAAAGTAACATAAAAATTTTGACAAAGACTGAAAAAATTAAAAATGAATTCCAGCTTATTTTGCTTTATTTTTTATTTGCGAACAATTACAGCAATAGTTCCAGTAAATACATAATTTATGTTTTTACAAAAAGTTGCAGTTGCACATAATTTACTATAATCTATTACTTTAAGATAGGCGCTTCAGGAGTTTTTCACTCACATCATTTGCTTGTCTCCATCACCGTACAGTTCATTTCTGCACCTCACTTGAAACTATAATTCAAGTAAACTTTTACTCGTTCATGTTTTGGGAAAAGAAATATGCTCAAGTGATCAAATGAATTAGGGGTGGTCGACCATATGCGGCAGTTGTTGTTACTATATTTATAAAATAAAACCCAGGAAATAACCCTGGATTGCCTTTTCTGAAGTAACAGACTATAAACAGCAAAATAAACAAAATATTCTGAACTAAAGTAATAAGAACATTTTCCATTTTAATACATTTTTACCATTCCGAATGCTACTTCCTTTCTTTTAAACACAGAAACTAACTTTTATTTGTACTTTATCAGGCGGATAAAACAAATTTCTGAAGCGGACAGGACGTGTAGAAAAAAATTTAATTACAGAATTAGCTGGACAATTTTTTTTACCTGCTATATGAGGTATTTCGGTTTAATTAAATATCACGGGCGCCTTAACTTGATTGAAGAAAAGCTTGCAGTTTTTAAATATTTCACTTTTTTACATTAATGCTGTTAGTAGATTATATAAAAATATAATTATTAGAATATTCTAGTGGATTAAAAATTTACCTAAAGCGTACATATCCATCAAAATTTCGAAATTAATATTTTTTTGTTTGATAGATTTTCTGCCTTACGTAGAATCAGTTAGTAAAGTATTTGAAGCATGCGAATAGCAATCCGCGTTGACGGATATTTATTTTCCCGAACTCCTTTATTTAACTAACTTCTTTTTATTTTATTTTTGATCTGACATATTATTTTTAGTAAACAAAATCAGATCCTTGCTGTGAAATAGTACGTTCTTTGAAAACAGGGAGTATTTGCGAATTTCCTGCTATCTAAAATAGAATTCGTAAAATTCCTTTATACCCAGCTTATTGAAAGGGAAATCGAAAATTGATTCTAGTGTCATCTTATTGAAGTCAAGACAAGAAAAGTTTGTTTTGAAATGCAATGCAATACTGTCTGTCCTAAAAATTCACTTATTGATTTCTGTGAACTTGAAGCATTTCAAAATTGGTTCCATTGTGAGAGAACTGCCAAGTGGTTTTACAAAGAGCAGTATATTGAATGGGCAGAATTTTCTAGAAATGCAATAAAAATTACGTAAGTAATTAATATTTATATAAAAATCACTAAACCATTAACAATGACAAAATTAAGATTCTTCAAAAATTATCACTCCTACACTAAATTTACATTATGTAATGAAGTAAATATTAAGGAAATTTATTTTTTAAAACAATAAGAATTTCTTAAAGGTCACTATGTAAAATTTGCATTTAAAAGATCTTCCAAACAAAATCCAGATGCATAACTGTGTAATAGAAAGTTCATAACATTAAATTCATTGAAAGTTTCTTGCAAGCAATTAGCTGGTCTGAAGTATTAATCTTTGTGGAAAAAGGCATTTGCTCGAATCTATTTAATACGTTTTTGCGGTGTAATTGATAGAAAGCAATAAAAATATCTTTATATTATAAATAACTGAAAGCTATTTGAGTAAAATATTATCTTGGAAAAAGAGAATATGACATAAGCATACATAAGTTTTTTTTTAACTATTCATTCTGAGAATGCAAAGTAACACGTTAAGCAGTTGTGCACAAAGTTCAGTTAAAGTAATTATTCTTTTTTGTATCTTGTATTTTTTACATATAATTTTTCTGTATACTTTTGCTCTTCAATTGCTGCATAGTTTTGCTTATCAAATGGGGAACTTTCTGTTTGATGCTTTTAATTTTCTCAACTATAGAGTAACAAGGGTATCACTACGTTCAATTCTTCTTCAGTCATTCCTTTAGAGAGACCTTCAAACCTGAATTCCAGAATTAAGGTCTACAATAAAAGATTTTATGAGAAGGAACTAGGGACTGAAAGGCGTTTTTCAATTCAATACTCATTACAGTGCGCAAATTAATCGGGACAAAGCAAATTCTTTGACTATTTACATACGTACCTTCATATACAGTGATAATATTAAAATTAATTGGAAATGCACAAGTGAACTTCAGAATGCATTTAGCATTGACTTTATTAATATTATGCATATTATTTTACTTCTTCATTCTGAGATCATATTCTTTAAAATGTTCTTAGTCACGCCCTCTTTTGTGGTATAATTCATTTTGCTAAGATATTCCTTGAGAACAAGAGAGTTTGGTGAATAGTCAGGCGGATCTAGAGCAAAATGTTTAGTTTTCATTGTAAACGTCCAGACAGATTTCGAATTGTGGCATAGAACCAAGTCATCTTGATATGCTCCTGAAAAGTACTTCCAGAAATTGAGCATCCTATACTTTAAAATTTCTATATGCGTCCATAAATTCATCATTTCATCAATAGGAACTAGAGGTCTACTTGCAGCCGAACGGCAAAATCGCTGAAAACAGGTAGTTCGGTCGCCAGCTAACGGGCTGTCTGCATAGGTGTTTATGTGGTTTTTCTTCTCTGTAATGTGTATATAAGCCAAATTCCCTTAAAAATCCTCCACGAAGGCATCCTTTCCCTTAGGCATATAACCCTCGAGTGCTTTACGTAATCTCCAAACCGGTCAACAAGAACTAGACTTCCAGTGACATCTACAGTGAAAAATTCCAAAAACATTTATTTTTAAGGGTATTTGACCGATTGGTGGATGGTCTAAGGTCATCATAATTCACCCTCGCTTCGTCTAACAATTTTACATGCGTAACTAAAAACAAATAAATAAGTCCTATTCTTGAAAGTACCCTTTCTCAGTGATTTATGGTTCAAGATTTGTACCTTTTAGCCCACAACAATTTTTTTATTTCATTTTTCATATCAAATGTTGCCTTTTATTTGGCCGTTTCGTGTTCTAACCAACTATGTCACACATTTGAAGGATAAATATTCATAGCAATAAGCAATAGACCTCTTTTAAAGTCTACTGATTTTTGCTGGATTAAAAATGCTATTTCAGATTTTAGAGTTGCTTCCTTTTCCTTCCGTATCTGCCCTCTCTTCCTGGAAGAAATGCTCTTAATTCTTGCTCTCTTCCTAGGCTATATATACATTTAAGTATACTATGATAGGCGAATGAGAAATGTATTAAAAATATATAAAATTAACTTTCTTTTCTCCCTCAAAGTAGCTTAAAAATAGTTCAAAAATTCTAATCTATTGTCTAAACCAGTTCTAAGTAGTCAAACGCAGACTTTCAGATAATATTAAAAGGTAGATCTGCTTTTAAGAACTTTCTGGAGTATAACCTGAAAGATTATGTCTTCCAAACACATTTCAGTTACTTCCGAACATAAATTAGATGCAAGCACAGCTGAACGCCAAATTTAAAGCAATAATAAACTTAATAAGATAAATGAAGTAGAAAAATGATGAATAATGTCATGAGCAATAACATAAAACTCAAATTATAATGCTTGGTATAAAACACGAGTAAAGAAAAAATGTGATATATATTAAAATATGTATTGTTGATATCCAAGAAACAGCTTCGATATGAGATCAAATTAAATAATAAAGGCCCGTCTCTTTCAGATGCTGAAATAAATTGTCATTGACCTTTTACTCAATTGAACTGTTAAGAGACCAGTAACAGCCGCTAATATACTTTAATCGAAATCTGTTAAAATATGGACTTTTAATTAAAAGGACGCTGACAGCGCACGATCACAAAATGAACACATTAGTTCATTCTTGGCTTACGAACGGTAATTTGGTGTTAGTCGAAACTGATCAGTTCTCAGACGTTAGACGTAAGATCAGTTATAAGTTAGAATTACTTTTTCTTTCCGATTTCTAGTGGCTTCTAACACACTGCTTTAGGTTTGAAGCTTCTCCACATACTGAGAAGCTGATCACACTAAAATAATTGTCACTTAATAAAGGTCCTCTGCCTGATCACGACTCTAATATCTCTATAGAGGTCAAGCTGAATGGAAAAACAAATTTAAGACTTAGCTGTTGTATCTGATAGCTTGTTACCTTTAATGCCAACGTATCCAGGAAACCAACTCTAAAGCATCTGCTACATCCATGGATATTTAAGTTTTGATGTATTCTTAAAATGTCAACTAATGAAGGATTCTGTGTATCTGAAAACCTTTCTAAAACTGTTAGTACACTGAGCGTGTCAATAAAATTACAAACTCGTTTGGCACAGCATTGCAAGCCTTTTCCATGATAAAGAAAACAAAAAAAGATTGTCTATTTTACCGTAAAATTTACGGTTATACATTTTTTAAAAAGGTATGTTATGGACGGTGTCTTCTCGTTTCAAAAATCGCTCTGATAAGGCGAGTTTACGTAAATTTTCTCAAGTAATAGACTAAGCGACCGTTTACCATTTTTCAAATAGTTTGCAAACAGATCGTAACTGCAATGACGGGTTCTCAGGGCCTTTCCTTTGCTTATCTAGAGGAACGACTTTCTTCCATATACTGAAAAAGGTATGCTGTTTCACCCTCGGTTCTGTAAAGAGGCAGTCAATGACTATAATCGGAATTTTCATAAGCCGCACCATTTAAACCCGGAGTAGACTGTATGTCAACATCTAAGTCCACTCAACTCAAACAGGGTAAATTCTGCACTATTTGGCTCAAAATTTGTAGATATAAAGGTAATGGAAACTTTCTCAAATTGCAGCTTGACAGAATGAAATGTCGACAGGTACTTGCCGCTACAAAAAACCTCAAACAAAGCCTCCCCAATTGAATTTGCAATCTCTTTTGTTGTGCTGATCACTCAACCTGATCTGAACGTATAGTAAGGTTAAAAGCGTGGAATGATGTTGCAGGCTCGAAGAAGAATGTGTCTTGCCCACTGTATAGGAGACTCTTCTTATCTGTTGCAGAGCTCACGAAAAATATGGCAAAAGATGTACATATCTATAATGTTACTAATATTATTATTTTTTCCCTTTTGACATTTTCACTTTGATTAGCATTTGGTACTTTGACTTTATTGATTTAAGAGCTCTGTTTTCTTGTAGCTATTTATTTTGCATACAGCTTGAATAAACGCACTTACTGATGTCACAGATTTTTATGCATTAGCGTAAGATAACATTTTGCGTGGCTCACATCTGTTGTTGATTTTCTTTCTTCTGCATATGAAGCATTCTTCGTTACTTGAATCGACTACAATTCCTTCTCTGATTTCCATGTTGAACATAATCGTTAATATTCTATGTGCGCACCTTTACAGTTTGTGCATAATGGCTAACAGTGCAGCTATCAATGTTGTGGTCTTTCGCAGAGCATCGAGAACATGCTAGGTTGCCATAATAGCACATCTTTGAATGGCCATAGCGCTGACATTGGAAGCATCATAAAGGATTTGGTAATGTTGTAGAGGCATTAGCTTATTTGGAAGCAGTAGATGTAAAAAATGGGCAATGCCTTCGCCGGAACGCGAACCGTGAACCTCTGGAATACGCGTAGAGCGTGGTGACCACTACATCACGAAGATATGCGAAGAAGGCGGGAGAAATACCTTATATACTCCCCCCTTTTAAAGGGCAACTTGGGATTAGGAGACCCACACGCGAAATCCTGGCGGTAGAGAATCATTATTCGCCACCTTTTTTTTTCGGGAGCCACTTGGAGAGTCATTAGGTTATTTCGAGGCAGCAGATGTGGAAAATGAGCAGTGTCCTCACAGGGACTCGAACCACCGACTTTTCGAATACTCGTCGAGCGTGCTGACAACTAAACAGCAAAGGGATGCGAAGAAGGTAGGAGATATACCTTATAAAGTAAGGTCTTACAGAGGAGTGCAGATACTCGAAGTGAAAACTTTTGGGCACATTAGACGAACAGAAGGTCAAGATTGCGTGTTTCATATTGATCAGCTGACCATCGTTATGCAACTCACTCCACCTAGCAGCACAGAACCTCTGTGTGTCATAACAAAAATACATATATATAGGCTACAAAAATTCATATATATTCAGTGGTTTGAGTGAAACATATTTTGGCCTCTACTGAAAGAGTTAAACTATTTCAGCAAAGTCATCAAGCGAATTTTAGAAAGAAAACGTGAGAAGTGGAAAAATCATCAAATGAATTTAAGAGAGAAGCGTAAATATGTTACTATTTTTACATGAGAAGAAACGTAAGACAATTATTGGAAAAAATGAAAATTTAGACTACTGAAAGTAATTTTAAAGTAATTACACTATTTTTCCCACTAAGACGTTTAGTTTAAAAAAGACACTTATTTTTTATACTATCTGTCTAAGATTTGTTGTTATTTTCATGATATCACAATAATTGATTTAAACAGAATATTAAATACGTAGCTTGATTTAAGACGCCATGTACTTCTATAAACAGTAAACAATATTAGTGTTGCATCATTATGAATCATTATTTCCAATGATCTTTTTTTTATAATTTAAATTACAAAATATTTTGACTTAAATTCTCCATATTGTAACCGACAAGAGTTTTCTTTTCATTAATTAATGTGATTTTCTGTTTTAGTGCTCTCAATAGGAAATTTTAATTTCTATAATTTTACTCATCATCTTCTGCTACCCGACATTGCATTCTGTCCGATATTGTTTGCATATTAAAATACACCTGAGAAACAATTTGCATCACAATTTCTGCTGAGTTTGATTTTTGAGCTGATTTAGAGCTATATAGGCGTGCTGAGTTCTAAACTGAAGTTAGTTCTTCTCTATTACGTCAACGTTTTCACTCCATAACGTATGTGAATATAACCATATTTTGAGGCATCATAGGAAAAAACTTCTGCTCTTCTGTTCCCTATTAAAGGACAAACATCAGACAAGTGTATTTTGCTTATTTTCAAGTGAAAATTAGTCATGAAGCTAAAACATGGGCAGCTGACAAGCAGTGTATCGAGAATTTACCGACGTTACGTACGTTTACGGAATTTGCGAAAGGAAATATATTCTAAATTTCCATTTGGTATACCTTTGATTTGGCGACAGCTCAAGGATCACTCAAGTAATTGTTACGTTTTCAACTGAAAACGTCAAGATATTACAAGAACAAAAGGTAAAATAGAATATCCTGATTCACCACCAGCTATACACCCAATACCTCACTCAGTTGAATTCTCAAGTCAGTCTCAATATCCGTTTATCTCAATGCTAGAATTACCCGCTTAGAATTATCCTACGCGATTCTGGTAAATATTACATTGATACCAACGACAGAGATTTTAAAATTGAACATGATTCCTTCCGTAAGGTAATTTCACCAGCATGATTTTAATGCTTTTTTTTTTCAAAGCTGTTTCCATCAAAACTATGCAAGGAAACATTTGTTTTAAAAACAAGCTAAGGAATGCTGCTTTCTATTAAGAGAAAATGCATTTCTGCAATATTTTTTAAACGTTGGTATTTTGTGTACTATCATTACAACATGGTTCAATGAAAGATTTAAGAATTTCAGGCTATAAAGAAATTCAATGACGATTGTTCGTCAATAGCTGAAAGCGGAGCTTGAAGTTAGTCCTCTTTCATTATGGAAATTTATTTGGTGCAATGCCAACAGGCCATTCAGTTAGTTTGTGCGAAGAATATGATGACACAAAAAGAGTCATTGATTTATTGCAATATCATACGCACCAATAGATCATCTGTGATGACCTTAAAATAGCTTCTTCCTTCCCGGCCAGCAACGTAGATATAAAGTATCACTGTTTCTTATGTATGTGGGACAGCAGAACTCGTGAGAAGCATTGGGTGCATTAAAACTGGCAGCCAAGATCCTACCTGAAACCTGGTGGTTTACAGAACACTGAAGTTCCACTTCTCCACATAAAACTTGGTGTCATGAAGTAATTTGTAAAAGCTTTCCTAATTGAAGGAGATTTTTCCAAGTATCACATTTCGGCTTTGTTAATCTGCCATTTAAAAAAGTAAATGTCGGTATGTAAAAGTAAATACCAGTATGTATTAAAAAGTAAATGCCAGATCCACATATTCAGCAGCTCCTTAATGATAGACATTTCATTGGGACAACGACAAAACTTCCAAATAATGCTTGCTTTCTATTAGAAGCATTTGAAAGACCTTTTTGGAAATACATGTGCACAGAATTACAGAGAAACTGTCCAGCAACATTTGGTGAGCTTCAAACTGCTTGGTTGCAACATGGGCATCATTTTAATTTTACATAGCCATCTTGACAACTTCCTGAAAAATCATAGTGCAGTCAGTGATGAGCAGGCTAAGCGATTTCACCAAGATGTAAAGGTTATGGAGGCACGATAAAAACGTAGATGGGATTTACGTATGGTAGCCGACTGTTGTTGGAGCATCAAAAGAGAATGTCCATAGATTCAACCCTCCAGAAAAAGCCGTAAGCGAAAACTTTTACCTTGATATGAATGTTTACTGTTTGGTAAAAAGCTTTGTATGGAAAATTTTTGTATGTAAATTTGGACTATTTAACTATTTGTATGGAAAAAATTAACCTGTAATTATAAATAGCCTTTGTATGAATAAAACTATTCTGTGTAATCAGTATATTTCTTGAGTTTTCGCTTTATTTTGCGTTATATTCACATTTTGTATGACTTTTGAGACAAAGTGAGGGTATCCCGTAACTTAAAAAGTTAACGTGATAGACATAAAAAGGTTTTTTTTGGACTCAGATGCCAAACTTTAGTCAAAAAGAAGTGATAGTTCTAAGACAATGAAATTGCGTTTCCCTAGTTTTAATTCTCGTCCTGCATTCTTTTTTTAATTTCGACGTTACATTTTAATTAGAAATTTTTGTATTTCTAGTTTAAGCCTGTTTAGTTTTTATTTATTTGTTTTTTAATATAAATAAATAAAAATAATTAATTTTTATAGTTTAATATTTTTATAATTTAATTAATTAATTAATTTTTCAAATATAAGTGCTGTTTGTATTCCGGCCGTTTGGATATCCCTAATTTTATTATCTCAGAAACAGGCTAATTTTCAATTACTTATCTTGAGACATCAATCCCCTGCTAAAGATGTTCATGAAAATTGTAAGCTCCAAACAGAAAAAGAAGAGCAAAAGAAAAGTTATTTATTTATTTTGCATTTCTCGAATTTTTAAACAAATATTCATTAGATTTCATTTCTCCTTCAGCTACGGTACCTAATTTCTTAGAATTTCTCTCAGTGTGATTTTGTTTTTAATTTTTACTTTGAATTTATCACAAGTTTATTTAATTTTTAAGACTTATATCAATTTGTACGATAATTATTTGCAATTTTAAATAAAGCAAGAAAAATAAAATAATAATGTGCTGCAAATATAAAAAATAGTTACAGAAAATTACAACACTATAAATATTTAAATCTATTTAGAAGAATCAAACAAAGGAAGCAAAATTACTTAGTATATAAGCTAAAAATATTTCGTAAATAAGATATAAAGATTATTTTTTTGTGTAATTAAATATATTCAACCGTGCATTCTATTTTTTAACTCTGCGTAAATGATTTTACTTCCTTATTTCTTTATTATGAGCTTCTAAGAAATACATTGCTTCAGCATTTTCTTCTTGTTCCGTCGTCGTCTTAAATGGTCTTTATTCTTTCAAAATTTGGCCCACGTGTAGCGTTCATCATTAGCAGTATTGTCAACTCTTATTTTCTTTCACCAGGGCGATCAAAAAAGATCTATTTTACTCTATTAGTCATTATTAGTTCTAGAACTATTTTTAAGCAGAATCTTTTTTTTTGGTTTTCTTATTAAAACCTATTCTCCCAGCTCCAGGTTTTAAGTAATCAAGTAACCCATTTGCTTTTCACAAGCATTTTAATGACATCTGTGTTCAAAATAAATACTTAGAATATAACTGTCCACATTTTCATCCATGTACTAATTCGGCTGAGTACAAATCAATACTTTATATAATAGTTTAATTGACCTAGACACTTTTGAATATTAGTTTTGAATGTATTTGAATAGCTTAACGAGTTACCAATAAAATAACATATAATTATAGCGAGTTAAAGTAAGAAATGTAAGTTAAAAGAATTGTTAAATTTAAATATCAAGCATTCATCTTTAAAGAATGTATTACATATCTAGTAATAACTCAGAGTGAAATGTGGAATTCAATTAAAATTCCACACATATCACTTTTTATTATACTAAACAGAATATTATATTGTAGCATATAGAATGTGGATTATATTATGCACTATATTGTAGCATATAGAATATATATTATATTGTAGCATGTAGAATATATATTATATTGTAGC
>KK112103.1:0-32185 GCA_000611955.2 Stegodyphus mimosarum
AGTTGCAGGGCCGATTTTACCTCAAGAGAGGTTGAGTTTTGCGCCAAGTGGGCGATAAGTTCTCATATTGAAAGTGAAATGTTTTTGTTTAAAAGAATTTGTAATTCTTAAAGATTTAAAATTACTTTATGTTTGTAAATAGATTAATTTTGTAAAAGCAATGAATTGCTGAAAAGAAAATGTTAACTAAATGATTTTGTGTGACACTTTGTCGAAAGACTTGTAAAATGTCTAGAATGAAAAATCGGGAAAATTGAAGAGCACGATTTAGTCTGTGGACTATTAATTTAATGTAAAGTGATATTTCAAGAAAGTACCTTGAAAAAGGAATAGGAAGCACTTGCTGTAAGCTTAGAAATTTAACCTCTATTTGTATTTCAGGATTGCTATGAAATTGTTAATGTGTTATGAAATGTAACAAATAATATTATGCTAGCAATGCACGCTAAGTGCAATATCAATGTGAATTGTGTGTGCAAATTGCGAAATGTATGCATGAAAAGTTAAAGATTGAGTAATTTTAGAATGCAAGTGTTAATTAGGCTCTCCACCAAATACACTTAAAGTGTTAGACATAAAGCTAGTGAGAACCTTAGGATTAGCTGGTTATAGGGCGTTTTTTCAGGTCTCGTATGTCAAGTTCTAACTAATGTTAGTCGATCGTAGGTGGAAGAGTTGAACACCCCCGAACACAGAAAACCCGCAATGGCGGTTTGCTTTGCATCCAACACCGGTGAGAGAGCATGGGGGGAAGAATTTAATTGTGCTTGAATGATAATGTGTGTGTGCGAATTTACACAGGTTAAAATAAGGATTTGTACCACCTAGAATTATTCTGTTATTATGTCATACTAAAATTATTTTCCTTCCAGATTTTGCTGGAAGGAGTAAGACTTGTTATAAGAATAAGATTTGTTAAGAAAGATGTTGAAGACTGTTGTTCAAGAATATTTCGTCTGTAAACTTGTTTCACAAACAGATATATTGCCTTGTAAGAGTTGGCCTAAGTTTAGAACAGTGAAATTTTGACTATTTTAGAATTGCGAGTTTCAACATGGTCCGTTTGGACCACAGTAGTTTAACTATCGCAATTCTGGCGGGAAATATGTAAGGTTTTAGTTAAACTAACCAAGTTTTATTTTAATTTAAATCTGTCTATCTCCTCTCTGTTTCAACTTCCCGTCAGAAGAAGCGCGCGTTTTCAGCTTATGCTAATTTTGAAGTACAGCGAAGTACTATTTATGCCAGAGGTAGAAACCTCTTAATGTGAGAGAGCTTAGTCTCAGACCACGGTCACTCTGCTGAACGTTCGCCTGACCAGCTAGCAGTTTAAATTTATAAGTCATAGTGCTTACTACGTGATTGCATTGTAAAACAATTTGAAGTGCGCTAGTATTAGTATATCTTGCTACGCACCCTTTCGGGTAGAGGCCAACTTCCGCGAATCGCTCTGGGAGCAAAGTTTGATTTAAGTTCTATTTAAATTTAGTTAAGTTTATTTGATTGTTAAGTTCGACCCAAGTGCGGTCTTTTACTTTCTGTATCTCTCCCGAATTGGGAAGTTTGTAAATGATAGTGATTTAATAAAAGAGGATTTTAAATCCCTTTACGTGCAGTTATTATCCAGCCCAGCAGTACATCAGAACAAAGCTTACATTTCATCAGCTCACTGTTCCAGTTCAGGACTGAAAACTTGAGAAGAAACACCCTGGTAAATATTTCACAATGTTTCCAAAAATGATGCCCAGAACCCTCAGTCCTGATAATCCTTCCTTTTGTTTATCTTTCCCTTTTCATTATAATATCTACTTTTATACTTGCTACATTTTGCTTTGTATGTTTTCAGTTCTTTCTCTAGTTCTTTTATTTTCCTGTAAGCGGCTGACCTACCCTTGTTTACTTTTTTCCTACCGCTTTCTTTTCTAGATTTTCCTGAAGAGTAACTGTTTGTAGATATTTCAGAACTTGCATACTGTGGCTGTGGGGATGATAAATTTTCTTGAGGTTCTGTAGGTTCATTTAGGACTACAGGTAATACAGGACTAGAAGGAGGGCTGTCCTCACTTAAGATCTGTAACTGTTCCTTCTTTTTCGCTGCACGGTATTTCTTTGAACATGTTTTCCAACTTTTTCGCTTAGCTCTTTGCTCTCGGATTGATGTCATTTCATGAATAGATTTTATTTTGCCTGCTTCTTTTCGAGCATGGTACCGTTCACGTTCTTTTCTCTTTGCTTCCTCATATAACTTGGGGTCACTTTTAATACGTTCACGTCTTTTTCTCTCACATTCTCTTTTCTGTTTCTGCCTTGCTAATCTGTACTTCTCACATTCTTTCTTGGTTTTAGCCATGTCTAAAATTAAAAAGGAAAAAAGTTTTTATACTATCATATTTGTGTAATGTAACTCTTTATTTTTTTATAAATTTTTCATAGCATTAGCAACTATTTACTAGATATGTAACTTTAAAATCAACTAGGCCTATTGCTAGCTACATCCCTGTCCATTATCATAGCTGATTTTTTTTTAATTGGTTGAAACAGCATTCATTGTCACCAAGTTTAGGCCTATCTCTATGTTTGGCACCTAGAATTTTTTTTGTTAATTTATTTATGGTGGAATCCCACCAATGAAATGGAAATTTATTTTGTATGCTTAAAAATCATACAACGATGGTTATATAATATCAGACAAAAAAATGTAATATAACTTAATTTATATGTAAAACCTAGGAAGTGGGTGCCAGTAAATATACACTTAACATAATATATTTATTACTGTAAAAGAAATTTAACCTCATAGTTAGGCCTAACAACTCCATGGGCAAAGCTGTCCACAGGATGCCTGTGGAGTTGATGACCATGGAGATGATGAAATCACATTTTCAGTGTAAGCTAAAGCACAGTTTTAATGATATAAAATGGTGTTTAAGTTTTTTATGTCTTTTTAGCATGTACACCTAACATGATTAAAAAAAACATACAATAGTTCGAATTTTATAGGTTTTATAGAAGTCATGGAGTTGACAACCAATAAACATACTCACCTAGAATTGAAACTTTCTGTTTTTCCTGTGTACAAACAAAGCTTTATTCATATATGTATTCAATGGAGATGCACACAAAATGGCTGCCTCTCTTCAACAACACTAGAAAGAAATGAACAGTGTTGCCATGTGAAATTTTTTTTAAAAAAATCTCTCTGTCCATGGAGGTGATGCTTGAACCCGATTGCAAACTTCAGATGAACAAAATTTTCTAAATTTACCAAATTTATTATAACTTTAGCAGGTAGAAATATTTTTCAATACATATTTATTTAATTTAACTTAATTAAAAAATAATATTTCATGTAGTTTTAATAATATGTCAACATGTTTAAGTAAACTATGGGCTGGTTGCAGTCCACGGAGTTGATTCTTGTCACATATTTGGAATTTTATCTTACAAAAATAATTTAAAATAAATTTTCAATTTTAGGAGACTAATTAGTGCCCATCTAAAACTACATAGTACAATTTGTTACATGAATATTGTGTTACTAGAACAGTTAATATTCTTTAGTTTCAAGAAAGTGCCCGAATTTGGAGAATGACCCATCATTACGGTTCTTAATTTGCTGATACATTATGTATCTGTTTGTTTTCTGCTGTATATGTCCTCTAACTACAATATATTTCGAACTTAATTTCATTATTTTTTTTGCGTATTATTGTTTACTTTTCCCTTGTTATCTTAGCTTAATAATAAATTGCCAATGACCGCTTGGGGTGGCAGGCCAGCGGGTGCTTTGGATCGGGCGCTGGGTTTCGGCGTTTTGTGCGAGGTCTTCGTGTGGCCTCTGCCTTCGGGCTGCTCTCGATCATGGGGGAAGTAGTGCTGTACTGATTAACCTAGTTATGATAAAGGGACAGTGCCCACGTTCTCCGTGGCTTGTCGCTTGTACTGATACACACGTTATGCAATATGTTTTTGATGTTAGGTAATATGTTCTTGAAACAATGTCACATTATATAAGGCAAATTGGATGTATTATTTTATTAGTATCATGTGTATATTTGATTAACTTCATTTGTTTAGTCTGAAGGAATGTCACTGCAATCTTCTATGTCATGTGTTAGTGCAATAATTAATGTTTGTTATTATAAGGTATTTTGGTAACTAAGTATCATCAGTATCAGGTTACCTGGCATAGAATGCAAATGTAATCTTTTGTTGGCATAAAAGTGGCATGTATTTTCGTATATAGTTTACTACAATGCGTAACTCTTGTATATAATTTAATGTAAAGAGTACTATCGGGTATTTTGGTAATTAACTAACCTCAGTATATGGTATCTTGTCATGGAAAGGTAATGTAATCTTTTCCTTATATAAAGTATAGAGTGGCATGTATTTTCGTCTATAGTTTAATGTAATGAGTCACTTAGAATATGTTATGTAGGGAACTACGAGTTCCGCTGTTTCATGTTACTGTAGCTCTGTCACTTAATGTTTGTTGTCAACTGATCATCTGATCAATGTTTACGAGTAATGTTTCGAAAATGAAAGTAATCAAAAACACTCTGAGAGAGATCACTGTGCAGTCAAAAACGTTTAGATTTTGACGTTATAGAAGTTATAGATTCGTCCTAGAATTTGAGCCCTACTAGTTTCTAATATTGCAACTAATGTATCCAATTTTAAATTCACTAAATTTATAATATAATACACAATGGAATAATTTTTATGAATGTTTGTGGTTAAACAACGAAAGAAATTAATAATAATATAAAAATGATATAATTTAAAAAACAATTAATTTATAGAACATGCAAGTGATAACCACAAGCTTTTGAAATTTACTCTAAATTCTAAATATTACGTATCTAACACAGAATCATACTTTAATGGCTTAGAAATAGGCACTTTCAAATCCGTTTTAGAAGCCATTTATTTTCCATACCTATCAACATCTGAAATTTAAGCAAATTTAATTCAATTTAGCCTTGTTTGAATAAAATAGCCCTTAGAACGAACATCAGAAGTTACAAAACATCAAGGAAATCCGAATAATAATACATTTCTAAACAGAATTTTTCAACAAAAGCTTAATAATCTCAATAATCTGTCATGAATCATCCCGAGACTGTGTCATGATATTACAGAATAAAACTGTGAAACTATTTTCCGTAATACTAACTTCGCAACTATTCGAAATTCATAAATATTGAGTAATAACGAAAGAGCTTACCACTGACATATTGACTTAGAACGTCTAATGCATATTTTCGCGTTGAATACATTTCATTGGATACAATATCTGTTATTATTTTGCACATCGTCGCTTAGAATTCCAGACTCGTTACCTGTCGTCCAATCAGCGTTAGCTCTTCAAACCGATTTTAGTGTATTATAATATTCTCCGTTACCAGAAATTACTAATCTGCGTTCTCTCAATCGAATGATACATAAATGTTTGGCATTCGCACGGAATTCTGGGAAATATAAGTGAATTCTGCGGAAATGTCAAGTCTGTATCTCCAGCAGCCATTTTGGGTCACAGCAGTCATGCTTAAAACGTTCAGATGTTAATTGCTGGGGAGAATCTTTACTTTTGATTAAGTTCGCAGACGTATTTAGGGTAAGAGAAGGAAAAAGAAGAAAGAAATGTATCCGGTGTAGCCAGAGTATGACCTCACGCCAATTTCATGTTTTAAATAAGAAAGAACTATGAGTAAAGTATCATCCTTTGTTGATCGTTTGGAAACAAAATCTGATTGATTGTTTCAATAAATAGACTGGTTTGTTACATGAAATGTTAGATTGTGTTTTATTAGGTCTCGTTCTCCATGTATGAAAACTGATTTTTCTAAATATATACCAGATTAATCAAATGTTAACTTCTTTGATTTTTCTTTTTATTAAAAATTGTATTTTATATAGCAGTTGAATAACCTATAATTTAATTGGCTTTTAATGAAAGAAAATGAAATGTTTATAGTGTACTAGCTTTACCCCCGGCTTCGTTCGCGTTGATATCCTTAAGGAAATGGTAGACTTAAAAAATTAGTTTTTTAAGTTTTTGTATTTTCAACAAGAAATTTTATACATGTACATATTATAACATCAGTTTATAAAATATATGTTCAAGATTTAAATTTATTTTAAATTAAAAATTTTTAAAACAAATAATTAATTACTTTAATTAAAGATTTAAAATGCTCCTTGCTCTCTAATTCTCAATCTTTTTTCCTAATTTTTCCTATTAGTTAGTTATAAAGACTTGACAAAAGTTTTTGTGTATCCTTTATTGAATATGATGGATTAGAAATTTTTAAAAAGGATTTTTGTGAATTTATATCCAATTTTGGAAAAATGTCACTTTTTGTTAAACATTATCACAAGTTTAAACTTCTTAATAACCTCATATTAAAAAATGCATGCACAGATCTACTGTAAGATATTACAAGATAGTGTTTTCCAAATATCATTTATTTTCATCTAAAAATGAGACGAATGGAGCATTTTCAAAACATACGAACTGCGAAATAATTTGTTTTGAGAAAATCTAATTTAAAGCTTTTCTTCAAACTTACCACTACACACTCATATACTAATACATGGTCATGAGAAACAGAAAATTAACTTTAAATATGAATTTCTAAACATTAGATAACATTTTTGTATCATTTAACGATTTTTAACCTCATAATTTTAAATGAGACAAAAATAAATATCGCAAATTGGTATGTGATTCGAAGTTACAGGTAGAAACAATTTATGCATTATATCCAATGAAACTTTTAAAATTCGCCCGCACCATGTGTTTTACCTTCATTTGTTACATTCACATTATCTTTTAATGCTTTACAATATTTTTCTTTTACCCCCAAACAGCTAAATTTCTCTTTTTGCGCTTTGGTTCAAGCGACGTTGATAACGGTTTTTTGCAACGAGTAGGAAAAACGAGTTTGTTTCCTTCTGTTCTACGGGTATAGCATTTGCATAACCAAAGTTAAATTTATAGTTGTCAATACTGACATTTCTGGCCTTTTGTTTTTAGAAATAAACACTTCTTTCGGGCAAATATATAAATTATAACATCAATGAATAGCTGTTGAAATACGTTTTTTTTTACATTTTCTCCAAAATTTAAAAGGCAAAGTTTACATTGTTTACACATTTTAAATGATTGCAACTTCTTTAAAAATTAGAATATTTGAATTCGGTTTTTTGCATACGATGTAATTACGTATATGGAATATTATTACCAGAGTAAAAACACAAATTCAATATTTTGATTGATGTTTAGCTATTTTAAAGTCCACCGTCCCCTTAAATCAGTTTCAAAAACTATTGAAAATAAAATAATTTGATTTTTTTTCTTATTATCTGACCAGGATAATCAGGATAAAATTTTAGTTACTAATACTTATTTTTTAAATTAAAAATACACTCCACGTAAAATTTCAGTAAATGTTGTCCTTCTTTATTGAGATAAAAAAAATCGCCACGAAATCTAGTAAAACTGTTCCTAATGACTGAAACGTATATTTTCTAATGACTGAAAAAATTTGTAAAAGAAGAGCCAAAAGCCAGAAGGATCTGAAGGATTTTAAATAATAAATTAAACAAATGAAAATTAATAAACGCTTAATTAATAAATGTTACGTTTTCGTGCCTTAATTACTTAAACGATCATCTTTAAATTTTCAAGAAATAGTTTTGATATATTAGAAAAGGTTAAAAATGTTTGCGTGGTTTAAGCCACGCACCTGCGTGCGCAAACAAACTTTTACATCGTTTAATCAAAGCAAGCAGCCAGTGCATGCACAATACGATGAAAAAACGTCGTTTTAAATGAATATCAGTTTCACATACTGGCACTTTTTTAAGTAGTACATATGGGTAAAATGGAATATCTATGTATATCACAATTATACTTGCAAGTGCTGAAATTTTCTGTAATTTTATTAAATGTGACAAACTAAAATAAGAAAACAACGACTTGTTGATTAAGTAACGCAGTTTATATAATTCTTTTAAATATGTATGAATTTAATATCGCAGGATTTTTGCATTAACGTTGTAGGGTTCCTTAGTCTTTTTGTCTATGTTGAACGTGGAGGAATCTTGTAAACTGTTCAGCGACTTATCGTTGAGTTCAAATGACTACAGATGTAGACTCAAGAAGGATTAAACTACCCTTTATTTCACACAACATAAGGTTAATAATTGGTCCCTTTCTCGGGCTTACAACAAAGCCTCCACTTGGGGTTGCAACTAAACTATAACTAAAGGAGACTTAGCGGAAGCAAAACACAAGTATCTAACGTAGTTGGCCTTTTAAGGGGAAAGTGGACTTTAAAAATTAGTTTCTTAAGTTTTTGTGTTTTCAACAAGAAACTTTATACATATACATATTAGTTTATAAAATAGTTAGTAATTAAACTTTAAATATATACATATTAGTTTATAAAATAGTTAGCATTAGTTTATAAAATAGTTAGCATTAGTTTATAAAATATATGTTCAAAATTTCAATTTATTTTAGATTAAAAATTTTTAAAACAAATAATTAATTATTTTAATTAAAGATTTAAAATGCTCCTTGCGCTCTAATTTTCAATATGTTTTCCTAGTTTTTCCTTTAAGTTAGTTATAAAGACTCGACAAAAGTTTCTGTGTGTCCGTTATTGAATAGGACGGATCAGAAATTTTTAAAAAGGATTTTTGTGAATTTATATCCAGTTTTCGGAAAAATGTCACCTTTTGTTAAACATTATCACAAGTTTAAACTTCTTAATAAAATCATATCCAAAAATGCATGCACAGATCTACTGTAACATACAACAAGATAGTTTCTTCCAAATATGATTCATTTTCAACTAAGAAATGCCACGCATGGAGCATTTTCAAAACATACGAAATGCGAAAAATTTGTTTTAAGAAAATCGGATTTAAAGTTTTTCTTCAAATTTACCTTTAATATATGGTCATGAGAAACAGCAAATTAACTTTAAATATGAATTTGTAAACACTAGATAATTTTTTCGTATCATTATAACTATTTTTAATCTCATAATATTAAATATGACAAAAGTAAACATGTCGCAAATTGGTATGTGATTCGAAGTTATAGATAGAAACAATTTATGCATTATATCCAATGAAATTTTTAAAATTCACCCGCACCATATGTTTCACCTACAGTTACATTTACATTATCTTTCAATGCTTTACAATACTTTTTACTATTCTTGTTTTTTTCCAAGCAGCTAAATTTCTCTTTTTGCTTTGGTTGAAGCAACGTTGATCATACGTTTTTGCAATGAGACGGGAAAACGAGCTTGTTTCCTCTTGTTCTACGCGTATAACATTTACATAACCGAAGTTAAATTCATGGTTGTCAATACTGACATTTCTAGCCTTTTCATAGAAATAAACACTTCTTTTGGGCAAAGATATAAATTATAACATGAGTAAATAACTGTTGAAATACATTTTGTTTACATTTTCTACAAAATCTAAAGGGCAAAGTTTACGTTGTTGGCATTCATTTTAAATGCTTGTAATTTCTTTAAAAATTATTTGAACTCGGTTTTGTCCATATGGTGTAGTTACGTATATGGAATATTACGAGAATAAAAAAACAAATTCAAGATTTTGCTTGATTTTTAGCTATTTTAAAGTCCACCGTCCCCTTAAATTAAATTAGCCGGCCAATATCAAAAGGCACGTAATAATACCGCCGAGAGTAACAGCTTCAAGAGGGACTTAGCCCGAAGGCAAACATGCGCTACTCAGGATTCCTAGCTTTCTCTGACGAAGTCAGCTGAACCTTCCTTAAATACTTCTTCTAACTCATTTGCATTCATCGCAATTCTATAAAAACTCATTCTGTAAGGAGTTGTAAGTGAAAACAAGAATTGATAGGAAAGGTTATCTAAATTAAAATAACTGTTATAAAATTGAAATATACCTTACAAAATAATTGCTGCAAGAATAACAGAAACAATTTTACAGTAGGCGCGGCTTAATGCGATCTCAGTTAATGTTATCTTTCTAATAATGTTATCGAATTGCTGAAGCTCCGCTCATTTATATACGAAAATATGGAAAATACAACGCTTATTTTATTCAGGATGCATTCAGTTATTTTATTCAGAGTTATTAGCCCAAAGGTAAGTTAAACCCAAAGGGCTACAGTCAAAGCGCTTGATGTAGCGTGAGCTTCGGCTTAGCATTTATTGCTGGTTAAACGGGGCGTAACAGCTATTACTTTGCTGCCACTAGATTGTCAGCACTATTTTAGGAAACAGGATAGTCTGAGCCCGGTAGCGTAATTCTACTTACTTGTTAATATCTTCAAATTTTTAGTTTTGTCCTTACTGTTTCAGTTACTACCCAAGCAGAGGCGTAGTTTTTTAGCGTTGAGTTGACGCATTGTAAATTTATAAAGAGTGCAATAAAGGGTAATTTTAACCCTTCTTATGTACAGTTACTACACTTCCAGTTACACATAAAAGTTAAGCAAGTGAACCCTACAAAATATATTCGTTGTCAATACGATAAATTCTTTCTGTTTAAAGAGTATTTCTTGCAGAGACATTTAAGAGCGGGCATTTATTAATGGGAAATTTAACACACTGAATGCGTAGGAATGCAAATTAAAAAAGTTCACTTTGAACAAAACTGTGCATTGACTATTATTACAGGGCATCTTTTTCATATAGATTGTAATAAAAATTGGTAAGACGTATATTATTTACACACATAATTATACTTATATTTGATCTAATTTCGCACTAAAAAGTTTCGCAAGAACCATCTTGGTAACCGTCAAAGGTCCCGTGAAATGACAGAAATATTACCGGAAGCCCGTTGGGCCATTCAGAAGCCACTACCCAGTGGCGATACAGATGTGCACTTCAGAAATATAAGACCAAGCACGGCAGCGCTCATTATCTCCCATTTGCTGCCTTTCAGCCGTAGAGACAGGAATATCATCAAAACGTATCCTACGAAAGCAATAAACACTTCATGTTAGAATTTAAATGAATGAGTAACATAAGTAAGGTCTAGAAGACGTAACTGCGGTTCGAGCAGTTTTCCAAGAGAGTGATCGGAGTCGTCTCCGACGAATTGTACGGCAAAACGGGAACTCTACTGTGCTTCATCTGACACAGATCGTCAACCAAGACTCTTCCCATGACATATCAGCTCGAACCATGTGCAGAGAATTGCAGAGATAGGAATACATAGTCGGGTGCCCGTGAGAAAAACCACTCATTTCTGCCCGATATGCAAGAATTTGTTTGCAGTGGTGTCGGGAAAGAAGGCACTGAATATCTGAGGATTAGTTGGATGATTCAGGCTACACCGTATTTTGCACTGGTGGAAGACGTCGAATTTGGCGAGAACCCCATGAGGTCATGAATCCATCTTGCCTTATTCGCACTGTGCAAGGGTATGGTGGGAGTATCGTGGTATGGGACATGTTCGGCTGGCATGAAAGTGCTACCCTGGTGTTCCTCGAAGGTAAACAAACAACCATGATATACATAGATATAATGGAAGATCACGTGCACCCTGCAATGTTGCATTTTTACTCTGATGGCGACGGATACTTTATTGACGATAATGCGACTATACATCGTGCCAAAAGTGTTCAAAATTGCTTTACTCAACATCAGTCTGACTTCCAAAACCGCATAGCCCGAATCATAAACCCATAGAAAATGTGCACATATGGTGAAAAGATGCATCCCACTCTCCTCTTCCACCTAATTTACAAGATCTAAAAAGCTGTAGAGTCAATACATGGTATTCTCTGGACCTAAATGCACTCCAGAACCAGGTAGACTTGATGCCCAAACGAATCAGAGCAGTTATCCGCGCAAAAGGTGGTCCAATAAAATATCCATCTTGGGTTTCTAATTCATTGGCTAGTGTGTGTATTAGGCAATAAAGGAAGTTATTTTACAGTATTAATTTAAATATTTAAGTTAAATTATATCCCTAAGAAGTAAAAGTTTAAAAATTAGTTTCCATAAAAGCGTTCGCAAACATCAAAGTCCATTTCTTAGTGCGATTTAATATCTTAAAGAGGATTTCGCTGAATTAAGAATTATTAAATATTTAAAGAAGTGCATATCAAACGAATTCATTTCCCCATTCTGAATTAAAATATTCAGATGCTGCAGACGGCAACGTTAGCGTTTAATTATGAAGACCTGTATGAGCGAAACGGCGATACTTGAGAAGATAATAATATGCAGATTATGTTTGCATCATTAATAGGAATGTACCATAAGTGCTATAAAAGGACTTGAGTTTGAGACGGTTGTTAACCGTTTCTGCAGTGTGTTAAGATACTGTGTAATTACGGGAAGAATTTTACAAAAATTGCTTAGATTTTATTCTACGTTGAATGTTAGGGGTTAGTCGTTTCCAAGTTACAGCGGCTCACGTTTATTTTTGGGTACTTGTGTTTTCAGGTTCGTTAGCAGTTATTTAAATATCAGCAAAATGACTTTATTTTTCTTTCACATGTACCATTGTTCGTATATTTAAAAACCTGCTCATCTTGACAAAAGTTGTTCGGAACATTATTGGTTAAAAACATTTATTCAAGCCTTTCTGCAAATGGACTCACATAAGTATTCGGACACTTTGAATAAACAGTTTATATTTTATAAAAATATCAAAATAAAGGGAAATTCAATATTTGGTTGGATACATTTTACACTTTAGCATGGGATCAAATAATGTTTTTACGTTATAAGGTATTTTCTCCGTCTTTTCTGCATATTTCGTGGTGTAACTTAAAGAATATTCGATGCGTATTCGAGAGGTACAGGGTCTGATTCCGGGCGAGGGCACTCCACATTTTCATACAGCGTTAAAAATTCTAATTTTCCTACAATGTAAGAATATCTAGAATCACTAGGCTTTTTTGAAGCAGGAGACGTGAAAAACGTGAAATGCCTTCGCCGGGACTGGAACCTGGGCCTCTCGAATATTTGCTAAGTGTGCTACCGTTACAACACGAAGGTATGCAAAAAGGAGGGAGAAATACCTCACATAATCCCCTTTTTAAAGGATGACTGGAGATTAAGGAACCCAGTAGCCAAATCCTGATGGTGAAGAATCATCATCCACCACCTCTTAGTTCGGTCGCCACTGTAGAGACATTAGGGTTTTTGTTTGCGCGAGACGTGATAAATGAGCAATGACCTCGCCGGGACTCGAACCTGGACCTTTTGCATACGCGCCGAGTGTGCTACCGTTACACCACGAAGGCATACAGAAAGGAGAAAAATAAACTATTTTCAGTAGTGCTTTCGAAGACGTATCCTGTCTCCTTATTCTTTTCTTCAACGTTCTTCAAACACGGTCTATAGGGTTTTAAACAGGGCTGTGGAGTCGGTAGGGAATATGACCGACTCCGACTTCTGAAATTTTAAACCGACTCTGACTCCGACTCCATATATATGTAAACATATAGACAGTTTTTTAATGTAAAAGGAGTAATAGATGCTATAGAAAGAAATTTATGGCATAGAAAATTTATATTAATTAGGATTTGTTAAGAAATGGAAAAACTGGCATTAGTAATTACTAAGAAGCAGTATAGCTTCGGCAAGATTTTTGTTAGAAGACCGTAGATCCGATTTGATAAACTTGTAAGGTTCTGTTGTCTATCTGTTGTGTAGAATGTTGAGAAGTAGTGATTGCACCGATGAAGGGTTAAAACTTCCCCTTTATTAAACTCTTTAAATGATTTACAATGCGTCAGCTCGAAGCTAACATACTACGTCGCAGTTTGGGCGGTAACTCAAACAGTAGAATCAAACTTAAAATTGGAGATATTCACAAGTAGTAGAATTACACTATAGGGCTCATACAATCCTGTATCCTACAGCGCGTAGATGAATCTAGTGGCAGCAAGATAATAGCGATTAAGCCACGTCTAACCAGCAGTAACTGCTAAGCGGAAGCTTGCGTATTAGCACGCACAGAGATTTCCAAGACTCTCTCTCACTCTGCCTACTGGAACGTCGATATATAAATTTCTTCTCCCAGTGGTAGAATTTGCATTTCTTACGCCCGCTACCAAATTTAAATATTCTGGCACTGACAATTAGGGGAATGAAGGCTTATAGGAAAGTAACTTAAAATTAAATTTAACTGGTTATTTAACATAAATATAAATCCCTACAAACTTCAGAGTTGAGAAGATTCTTCTAACTTGAGTAGGAGGAAGAGCTGTTACTGTTAGGGCTACTTCTTTTAACTTTTCAGGTTAGAGTTTTATAAGTTTCAAAAGAGGTGTCTTGCAAGAGTCTATTTCTTTATTTCTTCAAAGGCTGTTTAGAAATCTTTTTTGTATTTTTTCATTTTTGTATCTAAAGGCTCTTGGTTCTTTATTTTGATTCGCTTTGCTTTAGCGTTTTCAATATTATCCAAATATTTCTTAAAATGTAATTCATCACTGGAAGAGGATTATAGAGACTCAGTTGCAATGTCTGCAGTCTGACTCCAATTGAATTTGATAATCCAATTGTTCTGAGAATAATTTCATTCTTAGTGAAAGTTCATAGATCACTTTCTTTGCTTTTTTAATTTGTTCGTCATCCAAGAAATTCGGTGTTTCGAATTTACATATACTGAACCCAACAAGGTCTCATTGTCTAGCAAACATAGTTTGTTTTTTCTTCATTGAGAGAATGATTCCTTCAGCAATAAGCCCTTCATTTCAGAAAGAACAAACACCACATTCTTCCATTCTCGTCTTCTGTTAATTCTTCAGACTGTAGCTTTTTTGTGACTATATAAGGTGTGGAAAGAGTTTCCAATTCTGCAAGATCATTGCAGAGTTTTTTCTGTTAGTAAAACATTAGGGTTACCTACATCTTCTAAAAACGTTCTTAATTCTAACAATCTCTATATCATCAAATAATGTACTTCCCCATCGCTTTGCTTGATCAATAATTGCTCCTTTTCCTGCTCACTTCCTAAGAATGGCTTCACTTTTGGAATTCTTGCAGCTGTTGCTGTTTACGTAAATTTACCAATGAGATTTTTAACTAAATGAATCAGTTTAATCAATAACGGCAAATATCACATCCATCCTCCTCCTTTACATTTATTTATTAACATGTCTATAAAATAGAAAATAACTATTTATTAATGTATATAGTGCATAAATAAAAATAATAACTCAGTGTTTCATAAATTTGTTTTCAAGTCACTTTAATTTCATTTCAAATTCAAATTGTCCAACGAAATCTGGAGTCGGAGTCGACGAGTTTTTAACGACTCCAGCTCCGACTCCTTTTACCCCAAAATCTGCCTAACTCCGCTTCCGGCTGCATGACTCCGAGTCCACAGCCCTGGTTTTCAGTCCGGAGAACATTGAGAAGTTTTGATAATTTCAGGGTAGTTGTATAAAAACCGAAAGCAAACATTCAGGGATGTATGTTTAGGAGGTTATCCTGGTGGAACTTGAACGGGTTTTGCATTCCAAGTTTTCTTGCAGACGCTTTCAGATTTTTATTAAGAATATTAATGTGTTTCTGCCAATCCGCATTATTGTCGATAAACGCTAAATTTCTTATTCTAAAAGTAGCAAAACAACCCCAAACCATCATACCTCTACCGCCGCCTCTCTACCTCTACACTAGGCAATACCTTTTTCGAATTCAATTCTTAATTCGGATTTTTCTAGTATTAATTCCTTTTCCGAACCCAAATACATTAAATTTTCATATTTCTACAAATATAATATTACTCGAACACAATAAAACTTTACTTACTCTCGATCTTGCGAATTCCCGACATACGAGTATCTGTTTGCTTGACGAATAATATTCCAGATATACGAGTATCTGTTTCCTTGGAGAAGAATATTCCAGACATACGAATATCTCTTTCCTTAACGAAGAATATTCTAAACATACAAGTATCTTTCCATGACGAAGAATTTTCTTCTTGCTGATCGCGCATTGTAACCATGGGTCTGAAGTGACTCTTCTAAAAGAGTCAGGGTTGACTTTTATTGAAAAATGTTCTTCTAAACCTGCTAGATGTTTAACAGTACTAAGTTTTGAATATTATTTGATTTTTCGTAGAATAAATCTGCGATTCCTTTGCATTATCTTGGAATGCATTTCCAACAGTTCTACGCAGTTTTTATCGTTTTATAACATCAAAGATAGTTAGTTGAAGGCTTTACATCATTTTGTCTGAACAACATTAATACTTCTAACCGACTTTAAAATGATGAATAATTAAGTTTCTAGCAAAACTTATAGTGTCCTGCCATGTACACCTCCATTATGGAACCGTTAATATATTCTGCTTAACTAGTAACAATTTCTAAACGCCGACAGTAATTCATGTGATGTAGTTTCATTTGAAACGAAAATTTATGACAAGAAACGTAGTGTATCAAAACATCTGAACAAAACTTTGACTGTCCGTATTATTACGTGAATTAGGAAGAAGATTTTGATGCTTTTTTCCCCAACAAGCAAGGGTTAAGATAAGGTAAAAACTCTCATCTATACACCACACGACTTCCCTGTAAGGAATATTAAATTATACCCACTTGCATTTCATTTAAACTCATTGGATGGAATTAAATATACTCCGCAGATAGAGCATAAAATACAATAGGATAAATGCACTGTTTAAAAAACACTATATTTGTTTACTATAGCGACACTCTGACGCTAGGTTCACTAAGCAGCGTTACATATCATTCATTTTGTAACTCCAAGTTCCAAGTTCCCCTTTAAGCCGCGATTAGCACGCAGTAGTTACGTGCTGTGTTCCGGCTGTCTTGATATAGATGCTACTAAGAGCGCTGCAGGTGGGGAAATGCTTGAGCTGGGCGGTGCAGGAAGCTGAGATGTAGAAAGGGGTGTGACCAAAGTCACGTGAGCTCTGAGATGACATCTGATTGGTGTTGAAGTATTCGTCAAAAGTAACATATATAGAATACAAAAAAAATATAAAATAAAGTGCAGAATAAATAGTTGAAAAACAATATGCTAGGTTAAATAAAGATTATATACATATGTACATAGTATCAAGAAAGCTTGATTGCATGAAAATACATCTGTATAGCTGTGTGCACAGGTCACGTGGGACGCCACCATCCCAAGTGCTGGCTCTGATGAATGGTGTTTCGTTTGGAACTTAGAGTTCCAATAGTCGCTAAATGAAATAGATAGCAATTACGTAGGAAAATTCTGATTGCTATTCAGGACAAAAGCAGCAAAAGGACGGAGATGTCTGTCTTCGTCTAAGATTTCGTAATGAAATAAATTAAATAAATTAAGATGTTCACAGTCTTTAGCTTTCCTGAAGAACTTGTCATTTGTTTTTTGTAAGAAAGTATCTAGTGGCTCGATTTTTAAGTCCCTGTGGAGTACTTCGTTCCGCACAAAGTAATGAGCACTGGTTATCAGTCTTAGAAAACGATTTTGCACAACCTGAAGCTTGTTTAAGTCAGTTTTAGTCACAGTAGTCCAGGCTGGTGAGGCATATGTCATGATAGGACGTATAGTTGAGAGATAGATTAATCTCTTTTTGGCGAGATCAAGTTTTGAAAAGCGTCCTAACATAGGATAATTTTGTAACTCAGGATGCAAAAAATTATATATATCATCTGCAGAATTATCTAATCGTTGCCATATGTTCTATTCAAATGATGTAGAAAAGAAATTAAACAAAGAAACAGTCTTTGACAGACGATTCAGTATTTCTCATTTAATTAATTCAGTTCTCACTTCGCGATAAAGCAAAAGTACATAAAAACTTTAAATATCTATATTAAAAATTATGAAGTAAATCATAAAGATTTAATTGTATTTCCTTGAATAAATTCCAGAATGGGTTAAGCAAGGTACAATTTTCAATAACAAAAGAAGGCGTTATCTCTGTTATTGCGAAGCTTAGTTTATCTAGATTGACAACAAAACCACTATTCAGCTAATTTTCAAATGTAAACAAATATGGCTCCTTTCGTAACCGTAATTAGGCTTAGCCGCACTTAAACAACTTTTAAATTGTTGATAATTCCACAGATATTTAATGCAAATTTACTAAAGGCATAAAACCTTTAACCGGAACATAAGAACAACATAATTCAATCACTTTTAAAGGAAAATATGGGCAATTTACCAACATATAAGAATAAAAAATCTGAGCTAACTGAGCCGAGTAACAGACTGGATATATGTATACACTTTTAGTGCTGCCGATTGCAACCAAAAAAGGAGGTGCACATCTATATGCTATAGCAGTCCTATATACAAAATTTCAACGTTCTGAGGCTACTCGTTTTTGAGTTATACAAGATACATATATACATACGTACGTACGTAAGCGCAGACGTCACAAAAAAATCTCTTCAGAATTAATTTAAAATCAGTTTTATACTTTTTTTGGGGGAAAAGGGTCCTTTATTTTGTCCTTACTTACAGATGTCACGCAAAAACATCTTTAAATTGCATTCGATAGATGTCAAAATGGATATTTTCGTTGAAATTTTTCGTGATTACAAAACGAAATTTTTCGTGATTACAATACTTCCTTTTTACTTCGTAAAAGGAAGTAAAAATAATACATTACAAAAAATATGGATTTGTATTCCAGTATTCAGTGCAAGATGCATGCAAATGAATTTCAAATACACAAGTGCCCGAAAATAAATGTTAGCCACTGTAATTCTTGAATTCCTTTACTTCGCAAAAATAAATGAAAAATATTTTTTAGTTCTTTTTATTTAAGTATTTGTTTAAGGTATTAGAAAAAACATTTAAGCGTTTTGCTTTGGTATAATGCGATTTTCAGTTTGGAATCATAATTTAGTAAAATGGTAATACAGAGTTCAACAGTCCTTCAAAAATACAGTGATTTCGGAAAGTGCTGGGACACCTTGTACTCTGCTGTCAGATTCATTATAATTTTTTAGCTGTATTTTTATTAAACTAGCCGCTTGCTTGACCAGCAGTCGAAAATAGCTAAATTTAAAAAATTAAAAAAGTATTACCACATGACGTTTTTGTACGGAATATTATATTAAATCATACGCATTTTTTGCTGCATTTCATTTAAACTTCTTTCCTCGAATTTCATGACATATATTTCTTATTCAATTAATTTAGTTCTCATTTCACGCCAAGGCAATAATACACAAAGCCTCAAAATATCTTTGTTAAAAATTTAAAATATAGAAAAATAGAAAACATCAAATACAGTTAAAGCAATTAAAAAATGAATGAATAAATAAAAAATCTGAAATGTTTCAGACTTTAAATCACATCCAAAGGGGCGTTTTTTTAACGTTTTGTGTGTTACCTTTATTTATTAAATATCATGTTCTTCGAACTAAAATCATAAAATTCAGTTCAACAGTAATATCGCAAAATAATTTTGAAATGAGCATATCTTTAGAATTTCCGATACACAGTTCCGCGCGCTGGAGATAGAAAGTTTTTTTTTCCCGTAGAGTGTTGCCATTGTTCGCTTTGAAATCTTTGAGTTTGTTTATCAAAAATTCGTTAAAGTTTTACAAAATATAAAATAGATAATAAAACAAATTCAAAATTCCAAATTTTGGCTTCCAGATGGCCATATTCGGATGAAAACTTTCGTTATTCAAAATTGGATGGCTTAGGTACCGTTGTTTCATCACAGTGCAAGAAACATACATACATTTATGCAGATTCTTCATTATTTAATTTCTTTAAATATAATACAGGGAGATAATTTTTGGTGGCAACAATTTGTAAAGTAAATCGAACCTTTATAGTGAAGCAACGCAAAATGCCAAAACGAAAACAATACTCCTTCAGGGACAAAGCCCGTTTGGACTATTAAAAAAATAAAAGGCTGAAAGCTTTCAGATTTTACATTAGACCCAAAGTGGCGTTTTTTAACGTTTTGTGTATTATGTTTATTTATTGAATATCATGTTCTTCGCACTAAAACAATAAAATTCAGCTCAACATCAATATCGCAAAATAATTTTAAAATCAGCATAGCGTTAGAATTTTCGATACACAGTTTCACGCGCTGGAGATAAAAATGTGTTTTCTGTACAATGTTGCCATGGCTCGCTTTGAAATCCTTGAGTTTGGAAATCAAAAATTCATTGAAGTTTTACAAAATATGAAATAGATAATAAAGCAAATTCCAAATTTCTAATCTGGACTTCCAGAGGCCCGTATTCGCAGTAGGATTATGTCATTCAAAATTGGATGGCTCTAGGTCCAATCACAATGCGAGTGATTGGACCACAATGCAAGAAACATACATACTGCTGCGTGCGTACGGATTCGTTATGGATTGAATGCACAAGTCGTTAAAACGTTAACAAAAATTTATTCTTTCCACAAGAAATAAATCAAAATGCTGAAATATTTCTTCAGAGATATTAGCACAATATCACAATATCTCAAACGTTAAACAGAATTCACTTTAAAAGAGATAAACTAATTCTATCTCACAGCGAAATCGCTACAATCAGTAACAGCATAAAGTAAACAAACAGAATTCGCTTTAAACAGCTAGAACTATACTGAGATGAGGTATTTCAATTCGGCTTTTATAAGCTTTTTAATTATCACCAGAACAATCTCGATTTTTCTGGATGGCAACAGTATTTACGAGATATTTATTTATTAAATATTAAATACACGCGCTCTATTTTTATTTTTCCAAAGTAGCTTTCTCTTCAAAAATCGTCTGCGTTGCACGGGAAAATAAAGCAATTTTAATTACAATTCGAAATAAATAGCCAAATAAATATGAAATCCGTAACACTGCCCCCTTCCCCAGGACTGCACGTCCTGGGCAGTACAAACCCTGGACAGGAAGCCAAACTTAAACTAAGGCAACAACGTAATAATAAACATTACAATAACAAAAAAAAAAATAATTGTAATGAGTAATTTTTAGCAAATCAAATACTATCAAATACCATCAAACACTAAATACAAAAAGGACAATGGTCTTATACTATTTACATTACTATTTACAATTATATACACTACGTCCTATGGCCATAGTAATGAGCTAACCTGTCCTAATGGACGACTTAAGTTTAGAATTGGATGACTTACGGATCCGGACTATGACGTCCTTCAGCCTGTTTAGACTGTGTAAGGACCATCCCAAGGTGACTGTAGTTTCGGAGAAAGTCCTTTTCGACAAGTCGGATTCCACAACCACACCTTGTCTTCTTCGTTGAAACGAATTTCTTTAGTTCTGGTGTTGTATTGGGTGTTCATCTTCTCGGTCGCCAAGTTGACTCGTTCCCGTGCAAAGTTGTGCATCGCTTCAAACCGGGCCTGGAGATCTTGAATGTATTCCTCAGGCGATGAAGGCGCATCCGGGGGGGGCGCCTTCATCGCCTGAGGGCCATCAAACAAAAGATCACATGGCAGACGAAGGTCCCGACCGAAGAGCATCTGAGATGGTGAACAGCCGGTAGTCTGGTGGACAGCACTGCGGTAAGCCAGTAAAAATAGTGGTAACTTCTTGTCCCAGTCCTGTTGGTTTCTGGAAACCACTAATTAGAGGTTATTGAGGATGGTTCGATTAAACTTCTCTACCATACCGTCCGACTGGAGATGTAAAGGCGTCGTTTGGGTTTTGTCAATGCCGAGTAGCTTGCAGAGTTCTTTGATCACAGAAGAGGTAAAATTCCTTCCCTGATCGGAATGTAACTGAAGAGGCACTCCGAACCTGGAAATACAGTGCTGTATCATCATCTCTGCTACTGTGACAGCCTCTTGATCAGGAATAGGATACGCTTCAGGTCCCTTAGTGAAGTAATCGATGACAACGAGGATGTATTTGTTGCCATCAGCAGTCCGTGGCAGAGGTCCTAAGATGCCAAAGGCGATACGTTCAAAAGGTGCTCCTACATTGTATCGTTGCAGCTTCGCCCGGATGCGTTTCTTTGGTCCTTTCCGACTTGCACAGGCATCGCAAGATTGGCACCACTTTTCCACGTCATCCTTTGCATTATTCCAGTAGAAACGCTCCCGAACTCTCTGCAAGGTCTTCAGTATACCGAAGTGACCTCATGCAGCGCTGCTATGTAGTTGTTTGAGGACGTCCGGGATCTTGGGAGTAGCAGCTGCCATCGGAATGTCTTTCAATCATCCGATTCGAATTTCCGGTACAAGACGCCGTTCCGAATATGGAGTATATTCGAAAGAGAGCGCAATATTGTTTTGTCGTGGGACTATAGCTCGAAATGTCCTGCCAGGGTTTAATGCCACGGTCTTCCAGCTGGTCTTTCCTGATTTCCTTGTCACTCCATCTGGATCAGCCGATGTTGATGTTGTAATTCGTCGTGCCGCCGGATTAAGCACATGGTATTTAGTTTCGACCCTAGAACAGTATCGGCAGTTGTCTGGGCAAGGTCATCTACACAAGGCGTCAGCGTTTTCGTGCGATGAACCCTTCCGATGACGGATAGTGATGTCATATTCCTGGAGTCTCTGTATCCACCTGGCTATCTGACCCTCAGGATTCTTGAAATTTAAAAGCCCGGCGATTGATGCATGATCCGTGCGGAGCAGGAATTTTCTACAGTATAGATAATGATGGAAATGTTTTGCGGCTTTGACTATGGCTAGCAATTCTCCTGGTGACACAGTAATTCCTCTCCGGTTTAGACAAGCACGTGCTCCAGTAAGCCACTACACGTTCTTGGTCCTCTATTTCTTGGGACAAAACAGCGCCAACATCTTCATTACTCTCGTCCGCGTCGAGAATAAATGGTCTGTCGAGGTGAGGATACGTCAGGCTTGGAGCAGATGTTAAAGCTTCCTTCAAGTTCTTAAATACATCCTCACATTCTTTTGTCCACACGAAGTTTTGCTTGCTCTCTGTCAGCTTGTGAAGGGGTCTTGCAATGAAAGAAAAATCCTTCACAAATCTCCTATAGTATGTGCAAAGTCCTAGAAAGCTTCTCAGCTGGTGGACGTTTTCGGGGCGTCTCCAATCTTTAACTGCTGACACTTTTTCAGGATCCATGCGCACATCTTCAGCAGAGATGACATGTCTGAGGTAAGTCACTTCCTGTCTGAATAATTTGCATTTAGCTGGACTCAACTTCAGATTGGGTTCTTTCAGTTTCTGAAGCATCTTTCTAAGATTTTCCAGATGTTCTTCGAACCTCTTCTCGACGATGAGGATGTCATCCAGGCATATCAGACAGGCTTCGTAGGAAAGACCTTTTAAAACAGTCTTCATTAGGCATTCGAATGTAGCCGGCGCATTACATAGTCCAAACGGCATCACCTTGAACTGCCAAAGTCCTTGTCCTGTAGTAAATGTCCGTCTTTTGTCCCTCTGTGTCTGTCATCAGGATGTATTTCTACCTGCCAATATCCACTCTTTAAATCAAGTGTCGAGAACCGCTTGCTTCCCGAGAGAGTGTCCAAAATGTCGTCAATTCTAGGAAGAGGGTAACTGTTTTTCTTCGTAACCTCGTTGAGCCGGCGATAATCAACATAAAGTCTGGTTGACCCATCTTTCTTCTTCACCAAGACAATAGGAGATGCCCAGGGACTTGCTGAAATCTCGATGACATTGCTTTCTTGCATGTCCTTTAAAAGTGTTCGTACCTCTTCCTGTTTCGCAATCGGCAGATGTCTTGGATGTTGCTTGATTGGTGGATGATCATCAGTATTGATTTTATGTTGAGCCAAACTGGTTCGACCTACACCAGAAGATGAGCGGGAGAAAACATCTTGAAGATCTTAATGACACACTCGGCAGCATTCCTTTCATCAGCGTTTAATTGCGCATTCTGCAATAACTCCGATGTAACTCTATCTGAAGACACGTTTTCGGAGATGTTACTTTTTCTTTCAACGCTGATTACTGGAGTACATTCTGCAACCACTTCACCTTTCTTAATAACTCTCGCCTTATCAGTTACATTGGTAACTCTCACCAGGATAATGGTCTTCGATAGGTCGACGAGTGCTGGGGCTATTAGTACTCCTTTAGGGCTATCGCAGTTCTTGGTATATTCCATTACGCGGTAGCGGAAATTTCTATTTTCGGCTATGGATCCAGGAAGTAAAAATTCTGTTCTCGCCGGTATTGTGATATTGTCTTGAGCTATGATTTTGTGGATAGATTTCACTCCTTTCTCATTAATCCCGAATAAGGTTATGTCCTCAGAGGCAGAATGCATTTTGTTAAAGTCCAAGAAAAAATTGTATTTCCTTAGAAAATCTAAACCGAGTATGCAAGGGTCTGTAATTTCTGCTACATATGCTGTGTGATGGTAAGCGGCACTTCCAAAGGTGATGTTAACGTTTAACTTTCCTTTGATTTTGATCTCGCCAGAGACAGTCTGAAGGGGAACGCAGGCGGCGTTGCGATATATTTATTTGTTAAATATTAAATGCACGCGCTCTTATATTTTTGTTTTTCCAACGTAGCTTTCTCTTCAAAAATCGTCTGCATTGCACCGAAAAATAAAGCAATTTTAATTACAATTCTAAATAAATACGAAATTCGTAACAATACATTTATGCAGATTCTTCATTATTTAATTTCTTCAAATAAATATAATACAGGGTGATAATTTTTGGTGGCAACAATTTGAAAAGTGATTCATGGTTTACAGTTTTCAACGCAAAATGTCAAAACGAAATTAATAGTCCTTCATGGACGAAGCCCCTTTGCACTAAAAATATTTTTTTACAGTTAAACATAGAGTTTCTATGTAAAAACAAGCAACTGGCCAGCGGGCAAGAAAACAGATATTTCGGTTCAGAAAACTGAAAGTTTACTTTTGGTCCCGGCAAAAAGACACTGAAGGTGCAGCAACTGACTTAATTCACTTATAATGATTTTAATAAGTCCAGGAGTGTCATTTCATAAAAACAATGAATACTATTAAGTAGACACCTTATCATTTTTGGGCATATTTTTAAAAATCAGACTTTAAAAAAGTAGAAAAAATATTCTCAAGAACTGCATTGATTGCTTTTAAATGGCTTGGTTTATTAATCAATAACAAACAGCTTAAACTGAGCGTTAAATATCTTATGCTTTACTGAATGGCATTATGACATGGGAGATGAAATTAGTTTATTTCGGGCAGTGGCAACACATTGTTTTTAAACAATCGAGTTTGTTGATTAAACCTGAAACATTAGCATTACTGTAGCTGACTGCGTAACGAAGAGTAGATTGAAATAATGGAACTTGAAGTGTCTAAGGAAAGCGAAGATTGTTTTTAAACGATTATGAAAGTAATTTCGGGAATTAGAAATTGGATTGAGCAAGATGCCAGTGACCTTGAGAAGGAAGTGCAACACCTTAATAGACGGAACATGGGATTGAAAGCAACGCAGAATGAAGATCTGAGTAACGATAAGGTGAAGAATATTATGGGTATTAATGTTGCTGCTTCGTTCTTCAAGAAAGACAGAGATTTGGTTGTCAGATTGAAGGAAAAAAATGAAGTAGGAATTTTCGAACGAACGGTGTTGCAGAAAGATAGGTTAAACACTATTATTAAACCCAAGAAACTCAAATTCCTCCGAAAGAAAATTGTAATTTACAATGTTAGCAATGCTCTGCCAGATTCACGAAATTATTGGAAAGCTAAAGATTATACATGTAATGGAAACTGTGTAGAGACCACTTTTCCCACTGCATCTGGGTGTCAAAGTATTATTTTGGAAAAAGACAGACTGCCCAATCGGGTGGAAATCTTATCCAACCAGATTGCATTTGAATCGTACGAAATGTCTTAAATTTGGTCAAACTAAGAAATTTTGACATTATGAGCTTAAATGTAGAAAACATTGTCTCGTGCGTACGGTTTCGTAATGGACTGAATGCACAACTCCGATAAAAACTCAATAAAAATTTATTCTCATCACAAGAAAGATAACAAAAACGTTGGACATTTCCTCGAAGTTATTCGTACAATATCACGCAAAATAAACAGTAGTTATGTTTTAAACTACTACAACATTAAACCGAACTCAATTCAAAGCGCAGAGAAAGCTAATCCGATCATAAAATTACAGCAGAGAAGTAAACAACAACAGTTCGCTCAAAACAACTGAGCTGAGATGTTTCGGTCGGACTTTTTAAAGCTTTTTAATCACGCCCGAGAACATTCTGGTAATTTTTATTTTCTCGAGGTTCCTGGAAACCGAAAGAGTACAATTACGAGATACCTATTTATAAAATGCTAAATGCACGTGTTCTTGATTTTGAGATTCCAGCAATATAATCAATAGGATGTTATGAGCCTTATTATTGTGATTAAATTTTATGATTTACATTCTGCGAACTATTTTATTTTAAGATACAGGGTGTTTATAAAGTCCCGGACCCATTTTGATGTTTAATAACTCATAAAATAATGAAGATATAAACAAACTTATGGCATTTATTGATGGAATAACTTATATATTTTCCTTTTCAGGTTTGAATATCTTTGCTTTTGTAAATATCGTCTGCGCGTGTGGTTAATTTCAGATAATTTCATTTTCCAGTCTAAGTATCTGTACTTTTCTAAATATCGTCTGCTTATTAATTTCATTTTTCTCTCTTTTGTTTTTGGCATACATTAATCGCCATAATGTGCGCATATGAGGATCTGAAAACCCCCATGAATACTGTGAGGCACAAAGGGATTCCCCAAAGGTTAATGTGTGGTGTGGACTAACGCACGACCGAGTCATTGGGCCTTTCTTTTTTACAGAAAAGACGGTCACATACTTAGACATGTTGGAAAACTTCGTATTTCCACAACTAGAAGAGCTTCAGCCACATTCTTTTTGCAACAAGATGGTGCACCTCATTGGGGTATCATCGTTCGTAGTTCTTTGAATGACCATTTTACAGGAAGATGGATTGGGCGTGGAGGTCCAGTTCCTTGGCCACCCAGATCACCTGATATAACGTAGCTGAACTTTTTCCTTTGGGGATTTGTAAAGGACAACGTTTACTGGAAGACAGTGTGGAACATTGATGACCTAAAAGCCTACAACCGCAATAGCCTCTGTGGATGCCGACATCCTTGCCGGTACCTGGCCTGAAATTGAATATCGACTTGATATTATCCGTGCGACGAAGGGGCACACGTGGATGTTCATTGACAACGGTCATGAAACTTTTTGAGTATATCTAACAATTTATGTTATTAATTTTAATCTATCTGTATTATTTTATGAGTTATTAAACATCAAATGGGTCCGGGACTTTATAAACACCCTGTATATTATATTCAATTGTCTTTAGGTATGGCTGCTTATCTAATGCCATCGTTATTAATATCAATAACCAAACTGTTTTTCCTTGGGATTTCAGCAAATAGGCTAATATTTCATGTAATTTTCCTTTTTTAAAATGAAATATTTCATACCAGCTGATAAAAGCGTTATACATTTGTAGTCAGACCATTTACATTTATATCCATGAAGTGATTATTAAACTTTTTCTGATGTTATTTTTTCTTTTTTAAAATTGAATATTTTATAATAGCTAATAAAAGCCTTATACATTTGTAAACAGAACATTAACGCTTCTATCCATGAAATGATTATTTAAGATTTTTCTGTTGTTATTTTCGCCTTTACTATTTTTTGCAATTTCCTTTTCTTTTTTCGAGTTTTGTCTGCTATATTTCCTTTTATTTCAGTGACTTTCTTTGTAGCTATTTTTGAAATTTTTCTTTGTTTATTTCCTGCGTTTTCAGTTCTTAAAACTGCTTCGTTAAATTTGTTACTTTAATTTTCGTCTGTTTTTTGAATTCTTCGTCCTGGACATTTTCTTTAAAATGAGCGTATTTTATTATTTTTATTAAATAATATTTAATAATTGTAGCAGATAAATCTTTTTATGCTAATATTTAATTCTTATTTCGAGATGATTGTATTCTGAAATTTCACACTATTTGAATTTAAATTAATAGAACTCTTTACAACTCCTAACCAGAATGAGATTTCGGTACCGTTTAATGTAAATGAAGTAGAACCAGTATTTAATGGGAAGTTCAGTCACTTTCGTAGAAGAGCTCAGAAGTTCTCAGTAGAGCGTGGTCTGCCTTCCGATACGTCGTCGCTTTAAGTCTACCTCATTACGTACGGCCGTAGTCTTACCTGCCTGTTAGTATTCACCGGTGAAGTTTAATGACGGGCCAACTCGATTAGTTATCTTTATACAGCTTCGGCTAAAGTTTAGCTAGTTAGAATTAGTTTAGTTCCTTATTTTCTACTTTAAGTTAAAGCCCAAGTCGAGGCTTCCCTGTAAGCCTGAGAGGAGCCATCTATAGTATTTCTTTGAGTGAATAAAAGGTTATTTTAACCCTTCTTTGGACTTACATTTCATAGTTGTAAGAAGACCAGTGAATAGTCGTTAGACACTTCTCTAAAGTTCTAGTAACCAAAGACATGTAAATGAGCTACAACTTTACAAGGCATTATAACTGGTGTGCTGCAGAACACTTAATTTAACATTTATAGTACAGAATCATTTGATTTCGGTTAATAAAGAGGATTCTTCTCTGACATTGTCTTCTTAATGGGAGTAGACTGGACAAACTTCGTTTTGGGCTCTCGCGGCATTGCTCTTGGAAATTTAAAGATGGAAATCCTTCAGGAAGTGAGTTCAGTGATTATAAATCCGTCCTGTTGGTTACTGGTTATCTTAAGAACGCAAAGAGGTTATCACATCTAGCGACGGTCCCTGCTAGACGGGACTTTTCTGAGAAACGAGAGGCTTCCCAGGAAAAAACAGCTCCGCTGAAGTCCTGTTTTGCTACGGAAACGATGTACCAGCTACACGGGATTTTTTGAAACCTTGACGAAAATGCTTCGGTTGCAGCTCTGTCTCGGGTAGAGCTCAACAATCAGACGAAAGTTTTGCTTCTGAAGGACTAAGTGGTCCAAATCTGAGCGATAGTCGATTAATGTTTGGCGTTCAAGTCTTTGTAGTAAGTGAAAATGGCAACCTAGCTACATAGGTTTCGTGGAAATGTGCGGATTCTGAGAATTGTGCCTTTCGATGTCCAGTCCCTCGTAGAGGAAACTTATGTAATAGGGACATAAAGGTATAAGGTATTTCTCCTGACTTCTTAGCATTCCTTCGTGTTGTAGAGGTCAGCACACGCGGCGCGTATTCGAGAGGTCCGTGGTTCGAGTCACGGCGAGGGAATTGCTCATTTTTCATTGCACCTGTTTTCAAAAAATACCTAACGTCTCACAAAACAAGATAAAATTATTTTTATAAAAAATACATCTAGAATCCAAAACTTTTGTATAAAACTGCGTAAAGATATTATGAAGATATTACGAAGATTGAAGATGAACTTAGTGCTATGAATGTCGATGAAAAATTAGATGAAATTATTAGTGGATTGAAGATGAAAATTCAGGATGGTATGAATAAGCACCTCTTGGTTAAAAATGCAATAAGAATTTTAACAGTAATTTCTGTTGGGACAGAACTTCAACAAATCAACAAAGAAGATCAGAAATCAATCAATTGATCAATACAATTAGTATGGATAATGTTGAATTGATATGTTATACAGACGACATTTTGCTTTTAATTTATGATGTTTCTATGGAAAAAATAAAGAACAAATTCAAAGTTGTAGAGGAAGAATTAATGAACTGGAACAGAGAAGAGAAAACTGAATTCAACACGGGAAAACGTCTTAACTTTCTCCCCAGGCTGGAAAGTAGATAAGCCCACCAAAGATTAAATTTAAAGCTAGGAGAGTTAAATCTGCAGACCAAATTAAGTATTTGGTGAAGGACCTGGACTGTAAACTAGCCATCTAAAAGTATACAGAGAAGAATAGCCTCTGTTTAAAAATATTGCAGAAATACGTTCTCCTCAAGTATTATTGCTCAGAAGATTTCCACCCTGAGGTTTTATATCGAAAGGTTATTATTAGTTCAGTTATTGGCGCATGGAATTGCCGTGCGAGGAGAGCCCTTGAGCTTATAAGAGAAACTAGATATCTTGCAGAGAGGCTGGGTTAGCGGTCACAAGGTTATTCAGAACGGTCTCAATGGTATTGGCGTATGGTCTTGCTGGTGTATACCCTCTCTCGTTAGGATATAAATTCTACTACAATAAATTTCTACTAAGAAATAGTTTTGTGGAAGGACTTGAAATTTTGGATTGTAAACGTTTATAAGGTATTTCTCCCGTCTTCTTGGCATGACCTCGTGGTGTAGTGGCCAAAATAAATTTCTTCGGAAATCGCACAAACAGCCTTCTATGCATTGCTTCTTTAAAAGCTCCATTTTGCATGAAAACTAAATTGTAAAGTAGCAGACGGTAATTTACACTTTCAAAAATATTGTTACGATTAAAAAAAGTTTCCAAGCACGAATTTTTACTTCTTTTGTACCAGGCAGAAAGGAAGTATTGCGATCGCGAATACTTTCGGGTATCATACTATTTCAACAAAATATCCATTTTGACAGCTATCGAATGCAATTTAACGATGTTTGTCCTTGACATCTGTATGTAAAGACTAAATAAAGCACTCTTTTTCCCCAAACGGAAACTGGTTTAAAATGGATTCATGGATTCAGAACAGTGGTGGTGTCTGTATGTATGTGCATACGCACGTATTTCGCATAACGCAAAAACGAGTAGCCTCAGAACGTTCAAATTTTGTACAGAGGACTGTTATAACATGTGGATATGCACCTCCTGTTTTGGTTGCGATCGGCCGCTCTAAAAGTATATAAATATATGTATATATATATCCACTCTGTTACTGGGCTCAGTTTCTTTATTACTATATGTTTCTAAATTGTACATTTTTTCTTTAAAAGTGATTGAATTATGTTGTACGCTCTGCGCGTATTCAAGAGCTCCATGGTTCGAGTCCCCGCGAGGGCATTGTTCATTTGTGTCATCTCTCCTGCTTCTAAATAACCTAATTAATATGTTAATAAAGATGTTTTTGAAGTATAGTTCGACCGTCTCAAACGCAACCTTCTCTGGCATTCTGCCAAAACACATAGAGTAGTCCAAAAGGGGCGTTATCACTTGTTGCGACGTGAAAGTCTTCCCTTCTCCGCAAAGAGATATGCTGGAGGGAAGAAAGTCCCCATCCTTCTACCCTATTTTCAGAATAATTCGGTTCGAATGGCGCATGCGTGTTTGCGCTCATGGTCGCGGATGAGGCGGTCGAACTATATATAATGACAGTGAAATTCATCCTCCGCAAAGTAAGAGTATTGCAGTTGATAAAAAAATTATGGGTTCTGGACAAACTGGTAATTGTAGAGACGGCTTAAATAAACAGTAGATTCGGAAGCGCTTTCGTAATATACTTTCTTAGGACTGAGATTGATCATAGGAAATCAAGCCGAACTGACGGCCATATTTTATACGATAAAATAGATAAAAGAAAATCTATTCATATGTACTTGGATTCTATAACTGCTTTTATAACTGATTTCCAGTTCTTACAGTGGCAATACTCTAGTTGAACAGATTAAAAATCATTTTAGATATCCAAGTCGTTAATCACAACATTTATTTGCATTGAACTAAGACCTAAGTGGGGTTTGCTGGAAATGAGGAGGTAAAAGAAGCTGCCCTGGGTCATGAAAATCAAGACCTGGACATATTTGCATTATAGAAGAATTATTGCGTTAATGAAACGAGAAATTATTGAATATTGTTGTCAGGACTTAGCATTCTGTGTGTATTCTTTGAGAACATGGTAAATTCTGTAAAGGGTACTTAACCTCCAATATTCAGTCCTGAACTGGAGCAGGGAGCGGAAGGTACGCTATGTTCTGATGTATCTGCTGGGCTGGATAATAACTGCACGTGAAGGGATTTGAAATCCTCTTTTATTCAATCACTATTAAATACAAACTTCCCAACTTGGGAGAGATACAGAACGTAAAAGACCGCTCTTGGGTCGAACTTAACAATCAAATAAATTAAAATAAATACCTAAATAGAAATTAAATTAAACTTTGCTTCGCAGAGCAATTCGCGGAAGTTGGCCTCTACCGAAAAGGGTGCGTAGCAAGGTATACTAAATACTACCGCACTTTAATTTGTTTTACAATGCAATCACGTGGTAAGCACTATGGCTTATAAAATTTAAGCTGCTAACTGGTCAGACGAACGTTGAGCGGCGTGACCG
>KK112103.1:39541-64776 GCA_000611955.2 Stegodyphus mimosarum
GGGAGAGATACAGAACGTAAAAGACCGCTCTTGGGTCGAACTTAACAATCAAATAAATTAAAATAAATACCTAAATAGAAATTAAATTAAACTTTGCTTCGCAGAGCAATTCGCGGAAGTTGGCCTCTACCGAAAAGGGTGCGTAGCAAGGGATACTAAATACTACCGCACTTTAATTTGTTTTACAATGCAATCACGTGGTAAGCACTATGGCTTATAAAATTTAAGCTGCTAACTGGTCAGACGAACGTTGAGCGGCGTGACCGTGATCTGAGTCTGAGCTCTCACACACCGAGAGGTTTCTACCTCTGGCTTAAATAGTGCTTGGCTGTACTTCAAAATTAGCATAAGCTAAAAACGCGCGCTTCTTCTGACAGGAAGTTGAAACAGAGAGGAGATAGAAAAGATTTAAATTAAAATAAAACTTGGTTAGTTTAACTAAAACCTTACACTGTAAAAAAGCTACGAATCGTCCGAAAAAAGCAATGGTTACGGAGAGAAATTCAGAGATTGTTTAAAGGATGAGATTATGTAACAATACAGATGTTAATAAGACAATACATTAATTTAGAATTCAAACAACGAAAATCAGTATTATATTTGCAAATTTTCACAGGACTAGTTTCGATGGTTCTACCGAACCATCATCCTCAGCTGCCAAAGCGCAAATGAATGAGATAAGATACAGTGATTAGACACGATAAGATAAGAATGGCTGGACAAGAGTTAAGCTACTTGAGATATCTATTGATGAGACGAGAACTAAAACATAATTTCCTTAAAGGCTGAAGGCAAAAATGGATTGGAACTGGGATCGGTAACTAGAACAGAAAGATTTTTTGAATGTGAAACGCCTCTAGAAAATCTAATTCACTAATGAAAGGTGGTTTTGAATAATTTTGGCTGCAGAAAAATTGAAAGTGTGATTTTCGGACCCACAATTCTTGGCAACAGTTGACTTCTGTGTTCCCTCTTTTTCTAACATATGCTTCATGTTCCTTAACGCGAAATTTTAAGGCTGTCTTAGTTTGGCCAATGTAAATTAAACCACACTGGCTATGAATCCTGTAAATACCCCACGAATTCATATCCAGAATAGGGTACTTGAGTATGGAACTCTGAATTTTATTGATAGGAGAGTAAACGATCCGAAAGTTAAATTCAAGACAATAGATGTTAATAATTCCCGACTTACTTATTAAGATTTAAACTTCAAGAAAATGAAAATTGTAAAATGTATAATGTTAAGGTCGTAATTTGCATTTCGTCGAGACTTGTCAGCCAGGTAACAGTATTTTGCAGAACCATCGGATATTGTTCGGAGAACAGCCTCGACTCCAAAATGGGAGGAACAGCTTATTGTTGTATGGCAGGCAATAGTTGTCATTCGATGACGTACTTCCTCTAGGTAGACAGCCGTAATACTTTTCCCTTGCTAAGGGATTATCTGTAGTATTACTTATTATCTGTAGTATTTATTATTAGTATTTATTATAGTAGTATAGTAATTAAAGGGAGAAACAGCTTATTGTGGTATGGCAGGCAATGGTTGTCATTCGATGACGTACTTCCTCTAGGCAGACAGCCGTAATACTTTTCCCTTGCTAAGGCATTATCTGTAGTATTACCTATTATCTGAAGTATTTACTATTAGTATTTATTACTGTAGTATTTATTATTATAGTATTTATTCTGTAGTATTTGATTATCTGTAGTATTTGCTTTCGTTGGCATGATGAAATGTCGCCCATACCCTTAAAGAAGCCAAGTTGGCCAAACCAAGGCTGTTCTCCGAACAATATCCGAATAATCAGTTTGACCTGGAAATGTATTTTAAAAACTATAAAAAACTGAAGAGTGCGGCAGAGAAAATTATTAGGGAAGTTTTAAAGCAAAAAGTGCACAATTTACCAACATATAAGAATTAAAATAAAGCTCAATGAGCCGGGTAAGAGAGTCGGTATACGTACATATATACATCTCTCTCTCTATATATATATACTTTCGGTGCAGCTCATTGCAAGGAAAAAGGGAGGTGCACAACTACGAGCTACAGAAGTCCACATACAAAATTTCAATGTTCAAAGACTAATCTTTTTTGAGTTGTGCAACAACAAACGTACGTACGTACAGAAAAATCACTTCTGAATCCATTTTACAATCTGCTTTCGGAAAACGATTCCTTTGTTCTGTCCGTACATACAGACGTCACAAAAAATAGTTCAAGGATTCGAGAGCGGTCAAAATGGATATTTTCTCGTTGAAATATGATAACTGAATTTTTTTGCGATCACAATGTAGAGACATTACGTATATTTTTGAAAGCAGGAGAGATGAAAAATGAGCAATGCTCTCACCGAGACTGGAACCACGGACCTCTCGAATACAGGCCGAGTATGTTGACCACTACACTACGAAAGCTGCTTATATACTCCCCTTTTCAAAGGGCGAGTGGGGATTAGGGGACACAGTCGCCAAATCCCGGTGAAGAAGAATCATCATCCACCACCTTTTTTAGTTCGGGCACCACTATAGAGATATTAAGATATTTGGAAGCAGGAAATGTGAAAAATGAGCAATGCCCTCGTCGGTACTCCAACCACGGACCTCTCGAACACGCGCCGAGCGTGCTGACCACTATACCCCGAAGGCATGCTAAGAAGGCGGAAGAAATGCCTTATAACAATACGTCCCTTAAAAAGTGCACAGACTTCCAAAAATGGTAATCGAAGGAACCGAACCTATAGACCAGCGGTCTCAAACTCAAACTGCGTGCGGAACGAATGCACGACTTGAAAACAGCTCACGAGCCAGAATTTTATTTTTTAACAAAATGAAAAAAAATTTAATCAACAGAACAAAGACTAAATTTTAAACTCTGATTATTAAATATTTGTCAAAGCATACATAAACAATGATAATAATAACGCAAATGTAGCAAATTTATATTTATTTTATATATGAAGGCTTAAGTTCAAAAATACTTTTGTTCATCGTAACAAAACATTTTTTATTATATCAATAACAACATGCAAAACATTTTTGTTCATTATACTTAGTTATTAAAGAATATTAGCAACTAAATATTAATATTTAAGACTGACACTTATTTCAAATAATTCTTATCTGTTTCATTTATTATTAAATAACTAATTTCAATTTAAACTATAAATAAACACATTATCAAAACTTAAGTGGGACAGAACTTGAGGATTAATAAAGACGACCTAGTCTTTTTCCTTTAGTTATTAGATTTTCGCTTGCGTCATAAATTAAAATACATATATTTATACTTAAATAATTATAAACTTTTTTTTTATTTCTTACTACAGCCTTTAAATTCTGATGAAGTTTGTAAACTTTGAGAAAACCTATCAGAAATGATCTTCGTTATGATTTGTAGATTCTCATCGGTTAATCGGTTTCTTTTTGCACATCGATTTTCAACTGTTTTTTCACAGTTTTTTGTTTTTTCAACACTTTTTCTCACTGTTTTTTCACAACGTCTTCCAAAACAAAGTGATTACTCTTGGTGCAAAAGTGAACGTATTTATTGCTTGAAAAGCAATGAATGAGAGTTAATCAAATCTGAATCTTCAAAATGTTTACGTAAGATTTACATCGTAAGGATTTTAAGTTTTACTAAAGTTTATTTCATTTTAAAACTTTGCTATCCTCTCTTATTTTCCATTTCGGGCCAGAATAAGGGCGAAAGAGAATTGTTTATGTAAATGAGGTTGCAAACTGTAGAAGTATTTAAGACATCGCTTTTAGCCAAGATAAACCAAGAGAGACTTCTCGCTGCCTTTACCACGGGTATGCTTTTCATGCCTGCCTTTAAGGCCAGAACTTAGTTCTCGCTGATGTTTGACGACTTATTGTAGTTTTTGCATTCCGCTTACTACATACGTAGTATTAAAAGGCCAATCTTCGCGTTACTACTCCCTCTGTAAAGCATCTAAGTTTAGTTCTTATTTAGTTAAATTAGTTTATTTCTTATTTTCTACGTTTTAGACCATAGGTGATAGTCTCTATGCTGAAGTGCGGGAACGACTGTACGCTATGAGAAATAAAGGGTAAATTTAACCCTCTTTATCTTCGTTGTATTTTCTGCACACGCCCGAACATAGTTTTGAGTAAGCTTCCTATTCCGAATCAGGACTCCAGTTATGTTTGGAAAATCAAATAGAAGGAACAATAGTCCTGACAACATCACATTCAAAATTAATCAGCTGTATTTATCTACTTTCTTGTGCGTTATTTACGTTTGTTTTTAATGAAAACATTACAACGGGAAACTTTAAATAGATCCAGGAATCAGCGAGCAGGACGCAAAAACTCACTATTAGTCGTATAAGTGTTGTCCCGCTACATTTAGTTCCGCCCCAATTTCAAGGAGGAACATCTCGAGGAACGGTTTGAAGGTCTCAACCTTCTTCCCCTGCCACTATCCTCTCGGAAGGACTTTTAGGTCACTGTGTAATTTATGTGCCCCCTTGACTCACCCCAGACACTTAAAAATATTCATGCTTTCTCTGGGGTTCGAATCCAGGCCCATCGGTACAGCTGTCAGCATTACTTGCCACTATACCGACTATGTGACTTGGGACTTGAAATAATTAAATCTTTGAAATGCTTGCAACACTGTATTTACAACAGATAAATAACTCATATGCATTCGTAGGCCTTATAAAACTGTTTCGATGTCCTCCAGTTTGAGACTACCGCCGCAGACGACAGTTTTATATGGTAAATTAGTAACGCATCTCTACTAACTTCTCCAATTACTAGATCCCCTTCCTTAACGGTATGTTGCATCAATTACATAAAACTCTTTTTTAATTAACGCTAATCACGAAGAGGCCACATTTAGAAGCAGACCGTGACCCGAAATGGCGGATTGCGAGCCATACTTGTCATTTAGGCACCATCTCTCCGATATATTCAACACGCTTTAATATCTGAGCAACCGCGATCAAATTAAGCTTCCAAAATGTAGAGCACTCTAGCTTGCACTTCGGCTGATTTAGTGGCAGTTACCAATGGCAATTTGTACGGCCCGTTTCCTTTAACGCCAGTTGTAGAGCGTTGGAATAACACTGGATCAGGCATCATATAAAGCGCGCCAGATCTGGTTTAGAGAAGGTTTTAGTAGTTCGTAATTTCGAATACTCAAGTTGTTACGTGAAGAGTTGGCGCGCGTTAAGTTTTCTAATGAAGGCGTATTAATGGATGGTGCTGTTTCGTGCTATGGGAATTAGATATCTTTGCATCCAACATTGGGTCTATGGAAAACGCTGTGTTCATTTGTAATAGACGCTATTCGTGTTATGGTGCACAAATGTTTTGCAATTGTTTTCTCATTTAACGTTCAGACAGAAAATATGGCTAGATTTCTTGTTGGAATGCATTTGCTACCCGATCGAAGTTTCTACTCTAAGCTGATTTTGTAAGGTGTCTCGACAAAAGCGCTGAATCTAATATGCCCAATATAATGTTTATATTCAGAAAATGGAAAATATGTAAAAATTTTCTATTTTCTGAAATGAGAGCCTAGAGGCGGCTCGCAGATTTTTAGATGATTTTGCTTTGCTATAAAAAAAATTCTGATGTGTACACGATATGACCTCCTTGTATGGAATATTAAATTATACGCATTTTTTGCTGCCTTTCATTAAGACTTATTTCCTCGAATTTCATTAGAGATATATTTGTCCTTCAATTAATTCAGTTCTTACTTCGCGACAAGGCAAAAATGCATAAAATATCTATATTAAAAATTGAAAGATATAGAAAAACATGAAACATCAAATACAGTTAAAACAATTAAAAATAATTTATTTTTTACAATTAAAATTACAGTTTCTACGCAAAAGAAGCAATTCGGCCAGCGGGCAAGAAGGCTCATTTTTCGCTGCACAAAACTGAAAGTTTACTTTTGGTCTCACTAAGCAAAGAGATACTGAAGGGGTATAAACTGACTTATTTTGTTGTGGACGCTATGCTGAGTTAATATATGATATAATTTAATAACTTAAATGATAATTCCCAAAAGGATTAAGCAGAATTTAATTCGCAATAATAAAAGAAACTTTACTAAAAGCATAAAATCCTTAACCGAAAGATAGGAACAACGTAATTCAGTCATTTTTAAAGAAAAAATTACGCAATTTAGAAACTTATAAGAAAATATATATATATACTTTTAAAGGGGTCGACCAAAATAGAAGGTGTACATCCACATGTTATAGCAGTCCTCTGTACAAAATTTGAACGTTCTGAGGCTATTCGTTTTTGCGTTATGCGAGATACATGCATACGTACATACATATAGACACCACACGAAAAATCTTTTCTGAATCCATGAATCCATTTTAAATCAGTTTTCGCTTGGGGAAAAAGAGTCCTTTATTCTGTCATTACGTACAGATGTCACGCAGAAACATCGTTAAATTGCATTCGATAGCTGTCAAAATGGATATTTCGTTGAAATAGTATGATACTCGAAAGTATTCGCGATTGCCATACTTCCTTTCTACTTCGTACAAACGAAGTAAAAATTTGGCTGCTTGGACATTTTTTTTTAATTGCAACAATATTTTTTAACTTTAAAAGGGATTCGTCCAACTTGTGATTACTTTTGTGTAACAAAGACAAGCCCTCCCAACCTGCATGCGAAAGTCACGCCGAATCTTTCTTTCCTAACTGTTGAACTTGATGCCAAGCTAATACGAGAACCGACCCATCACGACGAAGCAAACACGAACTGACATTCAGTTCACAATTTCGACGAGTTGAATTCACCTTCTCTGATTGATTATGGATGGGTTGAGAATTAAGGAGTAGCAGAGACAACAATAACAGCGGGCGAGAATCAAGTTAAGAGGAATGAGAAATGATGGCATCTTACTAGATATTGTTACGAATTTCGTATTTAGTTAGACATTTTTAGTAGAATTATAGTTAAAATGGTTTTATTTCCTTGTGCAATGCAGCGCGTGGCAGATTTTAAGAGAGAACTACGCCGTAAGTCATCGAACTCTAAGCCTAAAGTCATTCATTACGACAAATTAGCTCCTTACTATGGCCTTAGTACGTGGTGTATATAATGTGAATAGTACAAGACCATGGTCCTGTTTATTTCTAAATTTGTATTTGATTTGATTTGTATTTAGTATTTGATTTGTTTTAAGTTACTTATTGCAATTATTTCTTATGTTGTTTGTTATTGTAATATAATGTGTATTATTGAATTGATGCCTTAATTGTAAATATGGCTTCCTGTTCAGGGATTGCACTGCCCGGGACGTTCAGTCCTCGGGAAGGGGGCAGTGTTACGAATTTCGTATTTAGTTAGATATTTTTAGTAGAATTATAATTAAAATTATTGTATTTCCTTGTGCAAAGGAGCGCGTGAAAAATTTTAAGCTACGCCGGGAAAGTAAAAATACAGGAGCACGTGCATTAAACATTGAATAGAAGTTTATCTTCGTAATTGATATTTACTTTAAATAAACACAATTGACTACTATGTTAGCTGTAACCATAATTGTAATCTTTTTGCTTTCCAGAAATTGCATGAACTGTCCAGCGCGGCCGATTTAATAAGCTATAAAAGACAGGGAGAAACATCTCAGGTCAGTTGTTTAAGTGAACTGTTGTTGTTTACTTAAAGCTGCTGTGATTTTGTTGATCGGATTAGCTTGCTCTGCGCTTTGGATTGCGTTCTATTTAACATTTTAATAGTTTAAAATATAGCTACTGATTATATTGCGTTATATTGTACGAATATCTTTGTGGAAAAAAATCCAACGTTTTGTTATATTTCTTGCGATAAGAATAAATTTTATTAACTTTTTATCGGACTGGTGCATTCAGTCTATTACGAACCCGTAAGCACGCAACAGTATTGTAACGTTAATATTAATGTGCATTCTTAATGAGTATAGATTTCTTTGAAAGAAGTAATAAAATATAATAATAAATTATAGTTACCTGTAGTTAACTGTGACTCCCTTGCATAATTTCCCCCTGTCGATTCTCAGATGATTGCGAGGGGGAATGCGGTATTTTTTTGCGTATGTGATTTTATCTCATCTGATCTTAAAGCGCTTGGAATCATTAAAATAAATTTAATTTACTCTTAAAGAATAAAAATTAGCAGCCAACGTCTGCGTTCAAAAATCTCTTAAAGTTATTCATATATAATAAAATATTAATTTATTCAAATCGGAAGAATATATAAATCACAATTTTCGAAGTCAGGATGGCGTCGTTTGAGGCGGCGAATATGTAACAGTTAAAATTATATATAATAAAAGTTTAAAAAAATTATATTTGTGTCATATTTCATCCTTAAGGAGAAAAAGCCAAACATTGATCATGTTTTATACTCCGTATAAAAACAATCAAAAGTTTGAATTACATTTCTCAAAATGTCACGCAGCAAAAAGAAAACAATCACTAAGAGAAGAATAAAAAAAATGGTTTAAAGTTTTTGAAGCTTTGAATGTTGGGGAGGATTTCAAAATAAAACATCCGACATGCAGGAGTGCAATGTTATTTATGTGCCTTTATGACTGTCATAAAATACGTTGATATCCACCTTTTTGGCATTTCCACGTTTCCATAACTACCGTTGCTAAGCAACTGACGTTGTCGTTCCATTTGATTGCCCTTGATAGATATGGCGATCAATCCCGATTTTGGCGATAAAATGTAGAGACAAACAGAAATGGGAAAATGTTAGGAAGAGGGGGGGGAGAAGTTATATTTGGAAGTATGTTTTAAAAATGCGACGCATCTTATGATGAACAGCTTCTGATGAGAAACTTTTCGAGTTTAAAGAAAGGAGAATCTTTGCCGATTTTCATATTTTTGCACATTACCAGGCACTTTATTTACAACATTTTGAATCTTTAAGGAAAAGCAAACTTTAACAGGCTTGATAGTGGTTAAGACGTTCAAATTCTGAAATACACTGGTTATCATAAATTAAGGAAAAATAACAAAAATCACGATCATTGAAATACGTTACATGTAGAATTTTATGAAACGTACCCACAATATACAACACATATTAAGGTATCAAATAATATAAAAAGAAATTACCAGACAATTATGGCAGTATAGAAATTAGCACATGTATAAAATGAACAAATCAGAGGTGTCAGTTTGCTATAGGAAAAGTACCTTCAATATGGAATATGATCGCCTCTAAAAGCAATACAGCACACACAGCGATGTGTGATGCATTTAATTATATGGTTTATCAGTTTCATAGGAAGCGAGAGCCATTACTGTTACAAAGCAGTTGCAAACGCGGCAAGGGTCTGAGGGGGCGGATTGAGACCAGCTAGACGTCTCCCTAGAGAATTCTATCCTCTATCCTTGTGAGGAAAAAAACGCGACCTGAAAAACAGAACTAATTATTTTCCTTTAATCTGAACACTAAAATAACAGCGTTTTTCGGAGGAGCTGTATTCAGAAAATGAAATTTATTTAAAATAAATTGTGAGCTTTGAGTACAGCTTTTGTACAAGGCGTTTTTGGTGTACAGAACCCCGCTTGAACGCTTTTTTCACTGCAGTTGGGGCAATTTTTTTCCCACCATAGTTGGGGCTTTATTTAACACTAGTTGGAGCGTTTATTCATACCCTAATTGAAGCATTTTTTCCACCTTAGTTTGGACGTTTTTTTGGTACCCTAGTTGGGGTGTTTTTTCCGAGGCGTTTTTGGGTACACTAGTTGGGACGTTTTTTCCCCACTTTGTTAGAGCGTTTTTTGGTACTTCAGCTGGGGCGTTTTTTTTGGCACCCCAGCTGTGGCGTTTTTTGCCACCCTAGTTGGGGCTTTTTTTCAGTACCCTAGTTGGGAGATTATTTTGCCAACCTAGTTGGAGCTTTTTTTTTGTCAACCTAGTTAGGGCGTTTTTTTGATACCCCAGTTTAAGGCATTTTTTCACCACCCTAGTTAGGGCTTTTTGCCAACCTAAATGGGGTGTTTTTTCCCAACATAGTTGAAGCGTGTTTAGGTACCCCAGTTGGGGCGTTTTTTTTGGTACCCTAGTTGGGGCATTTTTTGCCACCCTAGTTAAGTTGCTTTTCCCACCCTAGTCGGGGCTTTTTTAGTATCCTAGTTGAGGCTTTTTTGGTACCCCAGTTAGGTCGCTTTTCTGGTAACCTAATTGATAGGTTTTTCCCACCCTACCTGGGACTTTTTTGCCACTCTAGTTGGGGCGTTTTCCACCCTAGTTCGGCCGCTTTTTGCCATTCTGGTTGGGGGGGGGTAGTTCCCAGTTGGGGCGTTATTTTGCCACCCTAGTTGGGGCTTTTTTTTATACTTTAGTTGGGACGTTTTTGCCACGTTAATTGTGTCGTGTTTTCCGAATTAATAAAATTCCACAATTAATAAATTTGTGTTGTTTAAATTAATGAAAATTGTTGTATACGTTGATGAACGCTGGTGTTGTTTAAATTAGTGAAACATTATCATCAAGATTAAATCTGTGGCTAAATTCTTAAATAAGCTGTCTGAAAAGTGGTCATGAGTGTTTAGGAAAACAAATATGAAGCCATTGATATGCCTAGAAATATTCCATAAAATATCTACAAGCTGGAAAGCTTCCTTCTATATAAATAATAGTTTTCATATTTTTTTTAAAAAGTTTACTCTTCACCATTTGTTTAAAACTAAGAACTAAGTCTTTTTAATTAGCTAAAACAGCAACTTTATACCAATAACAGTATCACTTTTGCTAGTCTGGCATCAGCCGAAACAGAGTCAGATCGTAGCAGTCAGAGATCATCTTCTGAATTGTGCCAAAGGCTAAGGATAATGCACTCAATGCTATCTGGAACGAAAAAATTACGTTGATAATCAATGAAAAGCAAATGTCAACTTCCTTGCAAAAAAATAGGAAACAAATGTCGCGGTAGGTAAAAAAAAAACTGATGCATTTGCAAAATTAACAAGGAGGGGAAAAGCAAGGTTAATCAATAATACTTATTACTTATTATAATCTGAATTCTGTGTTACCTTTAGTGTAAGGTGCATGGAAACCTGGTTTTCAGACATCACTTTCAGGAAACTGAATAAGCATCTGTGCAACTCTGAAATTAGAGATAATTTTTCGATAAATATTGGTACGAATTTTACATTTAGTTAGATATTTTTAATAGAATTATAATTAAAATTTTTTATTTCCCGGCGCAATGCAGCAGGAGACGTGTTTTAAGAAAAAGCTACTCCTGAAAAGTAAAAATACAGGAGGAAGCCCATTTAACGTTTAATAAATAGATATCTCGTAATTTTTATTTAAATTGAATAAATATAACTGATTACTGTGTTAGCTGTAACCATAATTCCATCCTCTTATTAGATACAGAAATCTCGAGAAGTAGAAAACGCTAGAACTATCTCGCGCGACCGATTGAAAGCTATAAAAAGCCAGAGAGAGAGAGAGAGAGCATCTGAGCCCCAGTTATTTAGTCAGCTATTTTGCTGTGAACTCGCGGGAGATTCGATTAGCTTTCTATTTAAATGCGCTGTGAATTGCGCTCTATTTAATGTATTTGCGTTCTACTGATTATTACTACCTGATATTGTAGAAACTTGTACGAATATTTCTGAGGAACATTCCAACGGTTTTGATGTACTTCTTGTGATACGAATAAATTTTATTAATCTTTTATCGGAATTGTGCACTTAATCTACACAGTCCAGTCACATTAATGTGACCATCTGTCAAAAGCCAGAATAACCACCTTTCGCAGAGCGGACTGCTGCGAGACGGGCAGGAAGAGAGTCACATAGGTCCCTGAAGGTGTTCTCTGGGATGTTGAGCCATGCCGACTCTAATGCCGTGGCCAGCTGCGCTAGATTACGCGGTTGAGGATCCATGGCGCGAACAACTCGATCGAGATGGTCCCACAGATGCTCGATTGGGTTTAAGTCAGGTGAGTTTGCTGGCCAGGGGAGGACGGTAAACTCATCCTGGTGCTCTTCGAACCACGCACGTACACTGGCAGCTGTATGGCACCTCGCATTGTCCTGCTGGAAGATGCCATCATCCTGAGGAAAAACAATGCGCATGTAGGGGTGAACATGGTCCGCAAGGACAGATGCGTACTTGTATTGATCCATTGTGCCTTCCACAATGATCAGTGAACCTAGAGAATGCCAGGAAAACATTCCCCAGACCATAATGCTCCCGCCTCCAGCTTGGACCGTTCCGGCAATGGTTGCAGGGTGGTTCCTTTCAGAGGTTTCACGCCTTATACGCCAACGTCCATCTGTCCGATGGAGCATAAAACGCGATTCATCCGAAAACGCAACCTGTCGCCACTCAGTGGACGTCCAGCTGCTGTACTGGCGTGCAAATTCTAGCCTTCGCCGTCGATGAACAGCAGTCAGCATAGGTGCACGAACCAGGCGTCTGCTTCGGAGGCCCAGACGCAGCAATGTTCGCTGAATAGTACTTTGGGAGACACTTTTGGTAGCCCCTTGGTTCATTTTGGTGGTCAGTTGCTCAACGGTAGCCCGTCTATCTGCCCGAACGCATCTCCGCAACCGTCGTTCGCCTCTGTCATCTGTGGCCCGTGGTGCACCACATTTGCCACGTCGCTGATTTTGGACAGTCCCATTTTGCCATGCACGGTACACTTTTACCACGGCGGCACGCGAACAGTTCACAAACTCAGCCGTTTCGGAAATGCTTCCACCCTTGGCCCGAAAGCCAATGATCATGCCCTTTTGGAAGTCGGATAAATCGCTTCGTTTCTGCATTACGCCAACGATTGAAATGTTTTCCGAAGCCCTCACACACCCTTTATATACGCTCAACTGTACTGTGCTGCCACCTGCCTTCTGTGATTGGTTATTTAACTCTGACATGGAAAGTACGGGGTGGTCACATTAATGTGACTGGACTGTGTATTATGAACCCGTACGCGAGGAACACCTTTTCGGTGTCAGAAGTTGAATTGAATGCCAGTGACAAGAGAGATGGAGGAACAATTAAAGCAGCTGATGGCAGCCTTTGCGTTTAAAGAAGACATGAAAGAATACATTAAAAAAGAGATGAAAGCTGTTAAAAAAGAAATGAAAACGGGCCAAGAAGAAATGAAAGCGGATCAAGGATCCGTTAAGGAAAAGATGGGAGCTGGTCAAGTATTTGTTAAAGAAGACATTAAAGCTGTTTAGGAATCTGTTAAAGAAGAAATGAAGGCTGTTCAAGAAAAGATTGAAGCAGGTCAAGAGGAAAGCAAAGCAGAAATTACCTGCGGAATAGAAAACAAATTCGAGGATATTCGAGGCTATGAAAATCAAATTGGACATATTGAAGAAAGAGTTTCTTCTGCAAAAGAACAAATAGAAGAAAGATTTTCTTCTGTAAAAGAACAAATAGAAAAGAGAGTTTCTGCCGTGAAACAACAAATTGAGGACAAGGTCTCTGCAGTTGCTAAACAGCTTGATACCTTAAAGAAATTCGTGTTGATGACAGAGAGCAATTCTGGTGAATTTAAATGTTTACCCATGCCTACTCGTCCCACCCTGAACTTATCCACATATGATGGGAAGACTTCTTGGCAAGTATTTACGACACAATTTTCTGTAGTGGCGGATGCGAATAGATGGGATTAGCAAGTTAAGGCGAACTTCATCTGGCTACTTCTCTGAAAGCAGACGCAGGGGATGTCTATCAGACTCTTCCCGAAAACCAAAGGCTCCATTTCGAAGGTCTATCCAGCGCGTTGGTGCTGTGCGTTTGTGAGAAATGTGTAAAAGAACACATTTAGCTTCGATTAAAATCCCGTCAAAAGAAGCCCACGGAAACTCTCCTGGAACTTTGCCATGGATGCTGAAAGGCTGTCTCATCTCGCCTTATCAGAATGCGCACCAGAAACAAGGGAAATCCTGTCCTTGCAGTACTTTATCAATGGCACCCAAGATCCAAAAATACAGAAAGCTTTGAGAATGGCGAATGTCAAGGACTTAAAAAGCGCTCTAGTGCATGCCATGAAATTCGAGGCAGCCCAGGAAGCAACTCGTAGAGACTGCCACCCAGTCAGAGCTGCGCAAGTCCACGACCCAGTGAATCAAGTGATGGCCCGTTTAGATGATTTATCCAGACTACTCAATGCTTTGATACGGAGTAGCAGTGAGAAGAAACTGGCTCTAAAGTGTTGTGTATGTGGTGCTGAAGACCACATACGACAGAAATGCTGAACACCCCAGGGCATGGAATATAAAACAAATCATTTGACCAGTCAAGTCAGTGCTTTGAGACAGAATAGTAGTAAAAAGTAAACTACCCCAAAGTATTGGAATTGCGGTGTTGAAGGCCACGTATGTAGAAGCTGCAGAACACCCCAGGGCAGAGAGAAGACCTCGTCCAGAGAGCTGCCGATATTGCACTAGGGCCAAAGCGAAATACGAACAGCTTAACCCTGCTGCACGACAAATTACAACATCAACATGGGCTGATCCAAACCCATGGAGTGACAAAGAAGTCAGGAATATCCAGCTGGAAGATGGCGACATTAAACCCATAATTGAACTTATAGAGGTTTCAAATAGAAAACCTGCGTGGAAGGACATTTCCATCTATAGCCCTATGAAAAAACAATATTGGGCTCTCTGAGACTCATTTGAAATTCGAAACCGAGGCCTTGTACTGGGAATTCGAAACGCACGATGAAAAGATTTTCCGATGGCAGCTGATTGTTCCAAGATCTCGGATACCGGATGTCCTTACAGAACTACATAGCAGTCCTACAGGAGGCCTCTTCGGAATAATGAAGACCTTGCAGAGAGTTTGTGAGCTCCTCTACTGGAGTAATGCAAAGAATGACGTGCAGAAGTGGTGCCGATCTTGCAATGTCTGTGCGGGTCGGAAAGAACCGAAGAAGCGCAGTCGAGGCAAGCTCAGACTGTACAATGTAGGTTACCATTTGAACGTATCGCCTTTGACATCCTGGGGCCTCTTCCTCTAACTGCTGATGGCAACAAATACATCCTCGTTGTCATTGATTACTTCATCAAGTGGCCTGAAGCGTAGCCTATTGCCGATCAGAGGCTGTCACAGTAGCAGAGATGATGATACAGCACTGGATTTCCAGGTTTGGAGTGTCTCTTCAGTTACATTCAGATCAGAGACAGAATTTTACCTCGCCTGTAACCAAACAACTCTCCAAGCTACTCGGCATTGACAAAACCCAAACGACGCCTTTACATCCCCAGTCGGAAAGCTTGATAAAGAGGTTTAACCGAACCGCCCTTAATAACCTCTCATTAGCGACTTCCAGGAACCAACAGGACTGGGACAAGAAGTTACCACTGTTTCTACAGGCTTACCGTAGTGCTGTCCACGAGACTACCGGCTATTTTCCATCTCAGATGCTCTTCGGTTGTGACCTTCGTCCTTGTAATCTTCTTTTGGTCGTGCTCCGGATGCCCGTTCATCGCCTGAGGAGTAGATCTCCAGGCCAGGTTTGAAGGGATGCACAATTTTGCGCGAGAGCGAGTCATGTTGGCGACGGAGAAAATGAAGAACCGATACGACAGGAGGGCTATAAGACATCGATTCGACGAAGGAGATAAGCTGTGGTTGGAATCCGGTTCGACGGAAAGAACTCTGTCCAAAACTACAGTCACCTTGTAGAGACATTAGGTTTTTTTTGAAGCTGGAGTCATGAAAAATGAGCAGCGCGTTCGCCAGGAATCGAATCATGGACCTCTTAGTTACGCGTCGAGCGTGCTGACCATTACACCACGAAGGCATGCGAAGAAGGCGGGAGAAATACCTTATAGCCTTGTGATGGTTTTTACGCAGTCCTGAACAGACTGAACAACGTCGTTGTTCGGACTCGTCTCTGAACTCTAAGCCTAAAGTCGTTCATTGCGACAGGTTAGCTCTCTACTATGGCCATAGTACATAGTGTATATAATGTAAATAGTATAAGACCATGGTAATTTTTATTTCTAAATTTGTAAATTTGTGGACTCATTTATTGATTTAGTAGTTGATTTGTTTTATGTTACTTATGCAATTATTGTTTATGTTGTTTGTTATTGTGAGGTAATGTGTATTATTACATTGATAATTTAGTTGTAAATATGCTTTCCTGCCCAGGGATCATTAGGTTATTTGCTAGGGACGTGCAATCCTTGGGAAGAGGGCTGTTTTAGGAATTTAGTATTTAGTTAGATATTTTTAATAAAATTATAAAATGTTTTTTATTTTCCTATGCAATGCAGTTAAATCTCTTATATCTATCTTAAAACATCTCTCTTAAAATATCTCTCGAGAGATATTTTAAGAGAAATTAAGCCAGAAATCTCGAGAAGCAGAAAATGCTAGAACTATCACGCGCGACCGACTGAAAGCTATGAAAGGCCGGAGAGAGAACATCTTATCTCAGTTGTTTAGTCTTACTCCTATTGTTATTGCTGCGATGAGATCGGATTAGCTTTCTATTTAAATGCTCTGTGAATTGCGTTCTAGTTAACGTATTTTTGTTCTACTGATTATTACTGCCTGATATTGTAAACACTTGTACGAATATCTCTGAGGAAAATTCTAGCGTTTTTGTTATATTTCTTGTGATAAGAATAAATTTTATTAACCTTTTATCGGACTTGTGCGTTCAATCTGTTAGGAACCCGTACGCATGGAACAATATTTTTCTAAAAAATACCAGCTCCATTACAGCACCATACCTGGTGGTGCTCGAATCCATAATCTTTGACTCCGGAAGCCAAAGTTTTGTCCACTAAGCAATAAGAGCAGCCTTAATTTGATATAGATAGATCATAAGAAAAATTAAATATTTGGAATTTCGAAATCCCAGTTTTTGTATCTCTATTTCCTCGCAACAATCTACGCTTTTAAATTATTCTGTAAAATTATCAACGATACACCATTTATGGTTGATAATTAAGGTTTATTACTCCTAATAAACTTGAGAATTTTTCTTTAAATAACTTATTAAGATACTCTAATAGCTTATGCATTTTTAATTATCACCTGAATTTTTCTTACCGTTAGTCCATTTGATTTTCCTCGAGATAAATGTTTGAAGCTGGTATTATTTTGAAACTTACATTTAAAATTCGTATTTTACAGTGGACATTTGAAAGGAGGTGTATGAAACTGACACGGTAAACGGAGAGAAGTTGAAGGTTGAGAAAACTAACGTGGTCTCCGGTCGTTCAAAAAATGCAGCCTCTAAGCTCGCTTCAGATTGCTTACTGCTTTCCGCCAGAACGCAGGATCGCATTGGTGTGAATTGGCCTTTACACTAAAGAATACGAACTCAGTATTAAAAAACAATGGAAAATATGAAAATGTTTAATTTAATTATTCTTTGTTTTGAAGCTGGGGAATGAAATCCTGAGTTTTAACACTTTTATTTTCGAAAACAAGCAACATGTCACTTTTATATATCTAAAATTGTGAATTTTGAGATCCCAGCAATATAATCAATAGGATGTTATGAGCCTTATTATCGTGATTAAATTTTATGATATACGTTCTGCGAACTGTTTAATGTTAAGATATTATGAGATGAAAGAGGTTTAAGGCAAGAAAGAGCTTTAAGCGCCGAAACATATACTTCAATCTACAGCTTGTTTCTTGCGACAACTCGATCTAAAAATGTTTAAACAAGCTCTGTAGTAAAATGTATATTATACACAGATATTGTGTAACAAATAAGTATTTTATTCAAATTACGCGTGATTTATCGCAGATTTGTAAGTAAATTTTTACAAGGGCGGTTGTTATTGACTGTTCTAAATTTTGTAAGTGCTAAAGGCACCACCTATTCTGAATTTATATAAGTGCGAAAGGTAACAACCGTTCTACATCATTGAAAGTGTGAAAGACACCAACTGTTCTAGATTTTTGTAAATGCAACAAGCACCAATTGAACTGCATTTTTCAAGTTTCTCGTTGGTTACCTTACGAGGCCCTGCAATGCGTTGCGGTTTAATTAGTTAGGCAGTTGGATTACACCCACCATTAAATAGTTCAACATTGAATGTCCATTGTACATAAATCTGACCGGACCTGGTACAATATACTTACTTGGGACGTCATTACTGAGACACTTTGATTTTATGAAACTAAAGTACGTAATAAATGAAACAAACTCTTTCTAGAATTCAAACCGAGGTTCTACCAATTAACTAGCTAAACCAGCTACCCACTTAAAAGAACATAAGCGAAGGAATGCCATAATTTTCTGCTAGATTACTTGATTAGAAATTGGTGGAAGGAAACTTCCTAACACAAAGTAGTGCTGCTTTGAGACAGAATGTTCGGGCAAACCTTCTGACAGAACGTTCCGGAAACTTTCATAAATGTTCCAGGAACGTTTTGTGACAATGTTAGTAGTACTACATTTTCGCGTTCTAATGTCCGATATTAAACTGTAACCTATTGAGGAGATTAAGAAAGTTACAGTAATGTTCTTCTAGAACGTTACAGTAACAAACATAAAGCGTTCTAGGAACGTTACGCAAAATTGTTAATAGTAACAGTTTTGAACGCCCGTTATTGAATATTATTATATAGAAGTAGTCTAGAACGCTCTGACAGGATATGGCAAAAACGTTATACTACTTGAACGTTCATATCGCGTCACATGGAAATATTAGTAACACAGGTATTTGACGCGCTGTTGTCCGCTTTAGAACTCTAACATTTAGATTTGATTTAGAACGTTTTGCACAAACATTTCTGGCACCTTAATTACGTTCTAAAGACCCAGAGACACCTCACATGAAAAATATTTGACTGCAGTTCCCAAGAGGGTCATCTGGAAAAGAGAAGGAGAAAGAGTTTAGCAGAAGCCTCAGAGTTCGAAAGATCGAACACATCAGCAGTAGATAAGGCTACAATGAGCTGGAACGTAAATAATAGAAATAAGGTGAAAGCACGTGTCTGGAAAGTTTCGTGAGAACACCTGCCATGTCCTGGAAGAATCTGCACCAAATACGTTTCAAATAATAAATGCACACGGAAATAAAATGGACGAAATGCTAATATAAAAGTGCAAATTCAAATTAAAATAATCAAGAGAATAGCATTGCGGCAATTATATCAGAAGGTTACAAATTATTGCGTGTCTTTAAATAAAATAGTAAATACTCCAATTTGTGTCAAATCTCTTAATATAAGGGCTCAATAAATTTCGAGACTTACACCTTTGATGATATTCTTGATGTTGTATTATATCCCGGATAGCTGCTAGGAAAAATTAACGTCTTCTTTAATAAATTCATTCATCACGAAGAAATAATCATAGACATGACTTACCTTTACTTAGTTTTATATTGACATTTTTTGTTTTAAGGATGATGATTTTAACAACAATATTCTAATTACAGCCGATTCACAAGTTCCCAAAATCTAGTTTTTTCAAAGTTCTAAAAATAATAATGCTAGTTCTACAGTTATCGTCTGGTTTCTAGCTGTTGTCAGGATTACTCGAATCAATAACTGTTTTCTTCTTTTTCTTTTACCGTCACTCCCTCTCCAGTGACTAGTTACGACACTAAGTGGTGAGGAACCGAGAGACACTTGTCGGCTTAATTTTGATCTCGAAACCGAACGGGCAATTTTACCTATCTACCGGAACGGATCTGGGTTGTAAGAGTTTTGCTGTCGTCCATAGCTAGGGAAAACTTTTCGCTTGAATGTTGGTTAGTTTTGTTACCCACAATGACTTTGTCTGGGACAGTATCAGAATCAGTAGCTAGCATTTATGCGGGCTTTAGTCTGTCAACATAAATACTCACTGTTTTGCCTTTAATGAGCACAGAAAAATATTTCTTATTTCTGTCAGATACTTGAAATGGTCCCGTATAAGTTGGTTCAAGTGGCTTTTTCACTTTGTCTGTTCTCACAAAAACATGCGAGCATGACTTTAAATCTTTATGGATAAAAACCTTCTGATGCGTAGCGCACCGTGGTTTTATCAGTTTTAAGTTATCCATGTAGTTTAGCAGCTTACCCACAAAGGTAGCATCATCAACTTTGAAATTGGACGGATCAAAAAATTCACCAGGTAGTTTAATGTTTGTTCCATATACCATTTGTGCTATCGAGTGATTTCTGTCATATCGTAAAGCAGATCTAAGACAAAACAGAACTGTTGGTGGTATTTCAGTCCACTAAGCATTATTATTCGCTTTTATAGCAGTCTTCAATGTCCTATGAAGTCTCTCAATTTTTCCATTGCATTGGGGATGGTACGCTGTAGTATGAAGGACTTCAGTCCCACATATTATAGCCAAATTCCTGAACAACTGTGATTGAAACAGTGTTCCTTGATCCGTGATAATTTTATATGGGACGCCAAATTTGCAAATCCAATGCTCATAGAAGACTTTGACTACAACTTCTGCAGTTATATATGGTAATGGATGATTTCCATCCAGCCGGTCGATGCTGGTTAAACAATATACGTACCCATTCGAAGGGGGTAAGGCTGCGTTCAGACGAGGGCATAAAGCGCATAGAAGCATAGCCATAAAGGCATAAAATACGGGATTCCGTTCACACCTGCGAGACGGGGTCTAAGCTGTGGCCAATGAGAGAAGTTAAATTTGAGCATGCGGGGATGTGTCTACAGCTTTCCCCGCTCGATTGATTTCCCGCTTTCGCTCTGTTTGTTGCCACTTCGTTTTAGTTTCGCTCTGATTGGTCGACGCTTATCCCAAGTCGGCATAAAGTTGAAAAGTTAGAACGTTACGCCAAGAGCCCTAAACCAGATTTTGTGAGGTAGCACCGACTGGTTGCCTTGGCGACACAGCTCGGTTTGAACCGCTTATGCCCTTTATGCTCCCGCGTGAACGCAGCCTAATGGGCCAATGAGATCGATATGCACGATACTGAAACGAGTATCTGGTTCTCTATATTCTCCAAATTTAGATTTGGTATGCCCAGTAACTTTACATTTCTGGCATCTGATACATGCTTGGGCCCAGCCTTTTTATTTGTATTTTCATTCCAGGGCACACACAACTAGCAGTCATCTGTTTAATGGTGGATTTAATGCTAGGGTGTGAGAACCCATGAATTTGATAAAAAAGTTTTCTCCTGAAACTAGCTGGAATATAAGGCCAAATCTTTTTTGTGAGGTATCACACCATAAAACTTTTGAAGATGGAAATACGGACTGGCTAAATTTGAGTGTCGTGTCACTTTCCTATAGATCTTTCAATTCTGGATCTGTACTTTGTTCTACGGCAATTTGTTCATAATCAATAACAGAAATTCGTGACAGAGTGTCCGCAACCATATCTTCTTGTCCATTAATATGCCAAATATCTGTGGTGAACTGCGAAATGTACTGTAGTTGAAGCAGTTGTCTCGGGGAGGCTTTCACATTTTTTTGCTTAAAAGCAAAGGTCAATGGCTTGTGATCCGTTTCAATTACAAATTCTCTACCTTCTAGCATATACTTGAAATATTTCACTGAAAGATACACACCCAAGAGTTCACGATCGTAGATTCTGTAAGATTTCTGAGCGTCATTCAATTTCTTTGAATAGAAAGCAATTGGCGTCCAGTTCCCTGCTTCAAACTGGTGTAGTACCGAGCCAATAGCCTAGTCTGATGCATGAGTGCACAATGATAACGGAAGTCCAGATGACGGGAAACATAAAAGGGCAGCATTAGCTAAATCATGCTTGCATTTTTCAAATTGTCCCTCATTCCAGGAGACTTTTCTTTTATCCTTCTTTTTTGCACCCTTTAATGCAGCGGTGCTTGGGTTTGAGCAGCATTTCTCAAATACCTGCGATAAAAATTTATCATGCCCAAGAAGGTACGCAAGTCTTGTAGGGTCACAGGCAGTGGGTATTCTAAGATGACTTGAACCTTGCTAGGCAGAGGACATGATCCTTTAGCAGTAATCAGACAACCCAGAAACTCATTTTGATCTACTCCTAAAATCGATTTCGATACATTAATGTTAGACCAAATTTGCTCAGTCTCTCAAACACTATCTGCAGTTGTTGCTCGTGTACATCCTCAGATGATGATGGCATAAGCACATCGTCTAAATATGGGAAGAGAAAATCCAAGCCGAAGAAAACTTCATTAATGAAACGCTGAAAGGTAGCCGATGCATTTCTGAAACCCATAACATTGAATTCAAATAAACCGAAAGGGGTAATTACGGCAATCTTTAGTTTGTCTTCTTCAGCGATTGGTATCTGATAGTATGCTTTTACAAGATCAATCTTTGAAAATATATTTTTCCCCTGGAAGATAAAACGAAAATCTTCGATTCTGGGAATAGGGTAACGGTCAGGCATGGTTTGGTCATTTAATCGTCTGTGGTCGCCGCCGGTTCTAACTGTTCCAGCCTTTTTACTGACTAAATGTAGGGAACTAGTCGATTGAGATTTTGATGGCCGAATCATTCCTTTCGCCAACATGAACTGAAATTCTTGCTTGGCTAAGGCAAGTTTTTCAGGATCGAGTATGAGCTCGGGAATGCACAGGCACCCCTTTGGTTCTTACGTGGGGCTTCACATCATGTTTACTTGGGGTACTGAAAACATATGGCTTAGTTAAGTCGAGGTAAGACTTAAATAATTCATAAAACTTTGATTTATGGTTATTATTCAGTGTACTAATGATGTGCTAATCTGAGATAGACCTAACTGCAGCTTTTACAGATAACTGAGTAACACCATAGATCAATTTTCTATTATGAATACCAATAAGTAGTTGAAAATGATTTAGAAAATCAGCCCCAATGATACCTTTATCAACCTTCGCGACGATAAATGGCCATTGAAATTGTCGTCTGAGTCCCAAATCAAGATTTAGAGTTCTTACACAGTACAAGTTGAAATCTCTGTACCATTGACGGCATATAATGTACAGGAGCATGGCAGAGTTTCTGCTGAAGTTGCCGGGATCAGGGATACGTCGGCTCCACTGCCCACTAAACACCGTAATTCCTATTTTTTGTCGGTAACATATAGTCGGAATTTGCGGCAATTATAATTGCTCGCAGTAGAACTGGTCGCGGAGTTTACTGCTGATTTACGTTTCCGGACTGTTTCCATTCACAAGGTTGTTTACATTTTTCAGGATAACAATTAGTGCCAAATCTAAAATAGTAATAACAATGTTTACCTTTTTCATCAAATTTCTGTCTTGACCTCGAACGACTGCTGCGGTTCCTACTGAAGTTGCGAGTCCGTGGTCTGGAGTTCCGGGCAGTTACTATGTGGCGATTTGAAGCTCTAATGAGGCAATTTTCTGCTGTAGTTCTTCCACCACTGTATTTCTGCTGACGGCAGCCGATTCCTGGCGTGAGTTTAGTTTCGCAATTCTATCAGCCATTGTGGCCAACTTGTTCAGACTAACCACTACAATATTTTTTACAGTATCTGGCATCTTTTCCGGCTAAAGAGATCGCAAAATATTCTCCGACATGTCTACCCCTAGAGATTTCATTGTGAGAAGGAGCTGGCTGGGTTTCATGTCACCGAGTTCCAAGCTGATGAGCAGATGTTTAATGTGGTGATTTTCACTTTCCTTAAAAGTGTTGAGTAATCGTTCCTTAGCAGCCGAATATTTGTTGCTCGTAGAGTCTTTTATGATATCCCAGATGTTCTGCATATACCTAGGTTCTAATTAGGAGACCAAATAACTGAACATCGTTTCTTCGGTCTTAATTCCACTAATTTGAAATTGGGCCTCTACCTGATAAAATCACTCTTTCGACACAAAACCGCGGAATTTTCACTTTCACCTTGCTAGCGTCGGCATTCGGCTGGGCAGTTTTATCGTCCTCCATGGCAAAACAAAATATTATCACTTATCGCCCGGGTCACCAATAATATTGCGTAAATTATATCAGAAGGTAACAAATTATTGCGTGTCTTTAAATGAAATAGGGAATGCTCCAATTTCTGTTAAATCTATTAATATAAGAGCTCAATAAATTTCGAAAATTTTAAGACTTATCCTTTTGATTATATTCTTGATGCCGTATTATATTTCAGATAGCTGCTAGGAAAAATTAACGTGTTCTTTAATAAATTCATTCATCACGGAGAAATAATCATAGACATGATTTAGCTTTACTTAGTTTTATATTGACATAATATTATTTACATTTTTAGTTTTAAGGATAATCATTTTAACAGCAATATTCTACTACAGCTGATTCACAAGTTCCCAAAATCTAGTTTTTTTAAAGTTTAAAAAATAATAATGCTAGTTCTACAGTTATCGTCTGGTTTCTAGTTGTTGCCAAGATTACTCGAATCAATAACTGTTTTCTTCTTTTTCTTTTACTGGAGTAGTGGCCAACAATACAGTTTAAGAATAGAATTGAAAGAAATAAAGGGAATACAATTTACTAACAAATTAGCTCTCAGAGGGGAAAGCTATGTACAAGAGAGGAAGAGGAAAATTATAGAAATATATTTAAAATTTTAAGAACATAGTGCTAAAAAAGCTAGAGGGAAAATAAGCTAGGAAATATAGATAAGTAGTCAAACATGAAATGATAGGCATCCTTTAGCCTCTAAAATATTGAACTTTAAGGGGATTCGAACCCGGGCCCTTCGGGAGTGGAGTCAGAATCACTAACCACTTTCCCATCTGAGTGACTTATTATCTGTTACTATTATCCATTTATTGTTGTTATTCATTACTATTTCCTATTTATAATTAAATTCATTATTATGGTATAAATATCATTATATTCATTATTAATACATTATTATAATTCTTATTATAATCTTCATCAGTATTATCCCTCAAATTACGTATAATTATTTATTTCTCGCTCATTATTTAGTCATTCATTTAAACTCCTAGAAATGAAATTTTTATTCACTTCTTATTGTTCTTCAAATTATGATTGTTATAATTCTCATTATTGTTATTATATTGTTATTTATTATTATTGTAATTATTATAATTGCATTCATTATTAATGTAATATAATAATTATCATGTAACAATAGTTTTAATAATTATTATAACCCTTATTATTAATTACTTTTATTATATCCTCAGTATTAATTATTATTCCTTAATTATTATATCTTCATTGTTAATTATGATTCCTTAAATTATTTATTCATTCCTTCCTTAATATTCATTTTCCTCCATTTCTTTTGAAGTCAAAGGAAGGATATTAATTTTTTCATTCCTCATTATTATTATTATTATTATTATTATTATTAAT
>KK112103.1:64905-93030 GCA_000611955.2 Stegodyphus mimosarum
AATGTTTAAATTTATTAATTTCTCTTCATCATCATTATCTTTATTATTATTATTATTGTTACTATTATTCCTTATATTATTTATTCCTTCATCAATCATTATATTTTCACTCATTTGAACTCACGGAAATGAAATTATTTATTCATTCACATCTACGAAACGAATTCCATCAAAACTCTAGCATGCTATCAATAAAAGTTACAGTAGTTTTTGCTTTAGAGATGGGAGTTATTTGAAGGAAAAAAATTCATCTCACAAAATATTCGCTGCGTTAAAATATTATGCAATGGAGCAGTAAATATTATTTGCAGTAAATCATCTTTGCCCTCCTGTTTGAAACGAGTTATTATTCTAGAACTGACGGTATATCATTCTCTTATGTTACTTCTATGGCAGTAAAATGTAAACTCATTCTGCTGTTCCTGCAGAGGGTCATTATTTTCGCGGATAACCTTGATTATGAGATTTATGATAAAATATCACACAGTATGTGGAAATTATTAGACGCCTTTACATGATCATGTAGAGGAAAAAGGCATACAGATGTTGCCTTTCATGCGGTGATCATAGTAAAGAATTATATTACTGTAAAAATGATTTGTGATTTTATATCTCCAATCTAAAGTTGTTGCATATTTTGCAAGTACAGTGTACTTTCGGCTCATGGATAATTGAAAAACACGGATAATGCAAACTACCAATGCAATAAATGCAAACTACTCATGCATATTTTAAGTGCTTATTTCTTAAACAAAATGAGTAATTTTGCTTTGTGTTTTAGAAGGTTTCAATATTTGTCGAATTTCATTGTGTATTTTTGGGAAGGCCATTTTATCACTGTATTCGAAACCCCTTTGGTCGAGGAAATCTAACAGAGTTTCGGCAGAAGTCTCGAGACTAATGCAATTATTGTCAATATATTCTTGTATTTTCGGAATCACATCTACACTGCATCTTCTATTCTTGTTAAATTTAAAACGAGATAACCTTGACCTCGAACACTGAAAGCCGGCTCTGTCGAATTGCTATCGAATCATTCTTGTATACATTCTCGATCGACATTTTCGAAGAATTTCACATTTACAGTTTTTTTCCCCAGTCCAAAGGGGCAATTTTCCCAGAAGGACTGTTAATTTCGTTTTGGCCTTTTCGTTGATTCACTACAAACGTTGTTTTCCTTTTTCAAAATGTTGCCATCAAATAGTATCGCCCTATGTTATATTTAAAGAAATTAAATAATGAAGAATCTGCATAAATGTACGTATGTTTCTCTCATTGTAATAAAACAACGGTACCTAGCGCCATCTAATTTTGAATAACGTAATCTTCCATAGAATATGGGTATCTGGAAGCCCAAATTTGGAATTTGTTTTATTATCGATTTCATATTCTGTAAACCTTTAACGAATTTTTGATTAACAAACTCAAGGATTTCAAAGCGAGCAACGGCAACGTTGTACAGAAAAAACATTTTTATCTCCAGCGCGCGAGACTGTGTTTATAAAATGATATGCTCATTTAAAAATTATTTTGCGATACTGCTGTTGAACTGAATTTTATAGTTTAAGTGCGAAGAACATGATATTTAATAAATAAAGGTAACACACAAAATGTTAAAAAACGTCCCTTTGGACGTAATTTAAAACCTGAACCTCTCAGCTTTTTCTTTTAAATTATTTTTTCCCTTAAATTTTAGATATTCCTATACAATTAATTGAATCTGCGGAATCCTTTACAATTAACTGAATTAAATGAATCTTCCTCCATGTTTGTTTTTACACACGCTTGCATATAACGTTGAGAGTGCGCGCGTAGGCACCGTCATGCACGGATAACTCACAAGCCGGATAATCTGCACCCGGAAAATCAACATTAGACTATACTAATATGTTGAATAATATTAACACATTTGCTCTTATATGTTTTTTAATGCGCTTCTGGGGTTCCAACCTTTTATTTAACAGTTAAATGTGAACCTCGTGCACAGATAAGCGAATAATCGCTTGAGTGCGTGAACAGAGACGTAAACGTCATGAAGGGTTGATTGCCCTTTATTTCTAAAAATAAGGATAAACACAGTCGACTCCTATCTCAGAGCGTATAGCAAAGCCTCCCTTTGAGCTTCAACTTAAGGTAATAAGAACTAAAGCTTAACTAATGTTTAACTAAAAAGATATAGCCGAAGCCTATCAAGATTCTAAGTAGTTGGCCCCTAAATCTCATTTAAATAGGCGAAGCTATCGAGGGCCTGAAGTACAGCCGAGCGTAGCAATAGCTTAGAGAGAGACTTATAAGGGATATCTCCCACATTCTTAGCGTGCCTTCGTGGTGTAATGGTCAGCACACTGAGCCGGTATTTCAGAGGTCCGCGGTTCGATCCCCGGCGAAGGCAGTGCATATTTTTCATCGTTCCTGCTTGTAATTAACCCAGTGTCTCTACAGTGGCGCCCGAACTAAAAAGGGTTGTGGATGATGACACTCCACACCCAGGATTTGGCGACTAGGTCCCCTAAAACCCTAGTCGCCTTTTAAAAAGGGGAGTATATAAGGTATATCTCCCACATTCTTAGCGTGCCTTCGTGGTGTAATGGTCAGCACACTGAGCCGGTATTTCAGAGGTCCGCGGTTCGATCCCCGGCGAAGGCAGTGCATATTTTTCATCGTTCCTGCTTGTAATTAACCTAACGTCTCTACAGTGGCGCCCGAACTAAAAGGGTTGTGGATGATGACTCTCCACACTCAGGATTTGGCGACTAGGTCCCCTAAAACCCTAGTCGCCCTTTAAAAAGGGGAGTATATAAGGTATATATCAAAATGCAAATGCTTTATAATGTTTTTAAGAATATTAATTATAGTTGTTTAAGAACTTCTTTAAACAACAGTTGACAGTTGACAGTTGAGAGCAGAGTCTGAACATCCGTGGGGCTTACTTAGACTATTCGGGTCTAGTCCAGGCTCCGCAACTATCCAGGGCAACACCTTATGGGCCCTATAAGGGCATACATTGATCCTGTATCATATAGACATGCTTACATAGTTCATAATATATGCTTACATAGTTACATAGTTCATAATATATTCTTACACAGTTACAGGGTTCATGACAGACATAGTTCATAGTGCATGCTTATATACAAATAGTTCATAATACACAGATCTTTCATAATACATGCTTACATAGTTCATAATACATTGAGCCGGTTATATAACACATGCTTACGATTCAGCGCCGTTTACCTAAAGCGTATGCGCTAGTAATTATTCAGTTCTTACTTCGCGGTAAGGCAGAAATACATAAAAGTTAGAAACATTTTCCTTAAAAACTGAAAGATATAGAAAAACATAAAACATTAAGTACAGTTAAAACAGTCAAAAAAACAGTTTCTTCAATTTATACGATTTGTACACAAAAACCAGCTAATAACTTAAATAATAATTCCAGAATGAATCGAGCATAATTTAATTCGCGATAATAAAAGAAAACGTTACTTTGTTGTTGCGAAGCTTAGTTTCTAGAGATTGGCAACAAATCCACTATTCTGCTAAGCTTCAAATGTAAACAAATATGTCCGCTATCATAACCGAAAATGAGGCTTAGCCGCACTTAAAAAAAACTTTTAAATTCTTGACGATTCCACTGTTATTGCATGCAGGTCAAATATGCACATAAAAATCTTAACCGAAAGATAAGAACAACATAATTCAATCATTTTAAAGCAAAAAATGCACAGTTTACGAACTAACTGAAACTAAGTTAAAGAAACTAAGTTCACTGAGCCGAGTAACAGAGCAGATATATATATATATATATACATATATTTGTATACGTTTGGTGCGGCCGATTGCAACTAAACTGCACATCTACATGTTATAGCATCTCTATATACAAAATTTCAACGTTCTGAGGGTCCTCGTTTTTGAGTTATGCGAAATGCATACATACATACCTACGTACCTGCGCACAGACGCCACGAAAAAAACTCTTCAGAATCCATTTTAAATCAGTTCTATAAGTATTTTGGGGGAAAAGAGTCTTTTATTCTATCCTTACATACGGATGTCACTGAAAAATATCGTTAAATTGCATTCGATAGCTATCAAAATAGATATTTTCGTTGAAATATGGTACCCGAAATTTTTGCGATTACAATACGTCCTTTTTACTTCGTACAAGGAAGTAAAATTGCTCTACTAGATATATCTCTAGATGTATCTTAAAAATCTTTTGTAAAATTGGAATCCTGAGAAATAGCAAACAAAATCAATAACTTGGAATTCATTTTATTAACACTTATTTGGGATAAAATGCTTTCCAGAATAATTGCAAGTAGTTTTACAAGACCCTATGATGTCAATCGCGTGGCAAGCATTTTTGACAACTTATTTAATTACGTTAATAGTTTAAGAAATTTATTTCAGGAAATAGAAGCGGAAGTATTAAATATATCAGAAATAAAAACTTATTTCGATACTAACAAAAGATCGCGAAAATGAAAGTATTTTTTTATACAGTTCATCATGATGAGGACGAAAGAAGTTCACATAATTAGGGTCAAGAAGTCTCTAAACAAAATTGCTTTTAAGTAATATGTGACAAAATATCTTTTGAACTAAAACTACGTAGCAAAAGTTACGAAGACATTCATGGGATTTTTAAAATATTTCACACAAACTCAAATGACAATGTATCACAGACACCACATTACTTACTACTAAGATACCAGATTACTATAAAAATGGTACTGTGAAGACATTGATACAAAAGAATCGGATGATGAAGTGTTACAATTTCTATTATTTTGCAAAAGCCAAAATTTAACGTTGCCATCTGCGATGTGGCTACGAAAATTGTATCGACATTTCCAAATATGGAAATCATATGGCGTATATTTTTAACTTTGCCTATATCGAATGCATCTGACGGAATATCGTTTTCGGTATTAAAATGCGTAAAACACTATTTACGAGACTCATTAAGTCAAAAAACTTAACTTCTTTAGGCACTACGTAGAACAAAATGCGTTGGACAATATTAATTAGAAAGAAATAACTGATAAGTTTGAGGAATTAAAAGCCAGAAAAAAAGGATTTTTGAATTAATTTCATAATCAATTTTTTAAAAGTAGGGTTTTGACCCTAGTTTTAATACAGTAGAGTTAACAGAATAGTTTCGCTAATAGTTAACAGAATAAATCTCGTTTTCTTACTTTATGACATACAAAGAAAAAGTTCCAATTCTATTTATTGTATTGATACATAATCAAACGCTTGTTTGTAATTACACTAACAATGGAAAACTGTAACGAAGATTTTTGAAAAACTGACTATTTTTCCTAATTATTATTGTGTACTTACCACTTATTATTTTGTTGGAAAGTTCTCGTAAAAATTACATAATACCCTGGGTGCAGGGGGCTGGCAGGGGAACGTGTCTTAGGGCCCTGAAATAGGATAATCCGTCCCTGCTCCTAAGCTACATTTATTGCGCCTTCAACTAAATGCTACACCTGCCTCGCTTAGAACGTAGAGAAAGGTGCGAATAAAGATAAAAAAAATAATAAACTAAAACGTAACTATTATTCTAATACTTTAAACAGGATGAATTTAAGGGCTTATCATTTTTCATGCGTATTGTACAGAAATTCCAGAGAAAAGTTTAAAAAGTACTAAATATTTCCTGTTCCAGGTATCTTTCTATAAAGTTCAATTTATAAGATTTTTATGCATTTGGAAGTTCGCTATAAACCTTTGTCTTCAAGTGATCTTCTTGTGGTGGTCTTCAAACTTTGTCCGCTCATGAAACTTTTAGAACTGTAAGGTTTTCTCGGGAACCCCATTCCATCTCTTAGAAAAATGTATCTTTTAAGATAATATTTAAAGTACAATAACAAAGTCTTTATGCAAAGGAAAGTATTGTACTTTTTATTAAAAATGCTGACATAGAATTAATGTAATTTACTCCTTACTAGGGTTCGTGCTCCAGTGTCACCTGTCTTTGCATTATACTTAATGAGAAGGGTGTGTATGCATTTTTTAACATAAACTGTGGAAGTCTAGCTCTACTGATGTTATCTGCATAGCATTTTATATTCTGCATTTAATTTGTTTCTATATTTTGTTTTTGTTGCCAAATATGTTGAGAAAATATTTCACTTAAATACGTTTTTTTGAATGGCCTATTTTGAATGGCCTTTTTTTGAATGTTTATTGCCGTAAGAGAAACATTTCTGCGTACACATCGCCTGAACAATCGCAGGAAAGCAGCGCTTATGTCATTGTTGAGGTAGCGTTACAGATATCGGTAGCCCAAGCACGAAACTTCTGATTAATTTTCAAAGATAACTTAATGTACCTTTATATTTTTAGTTAATGAACACTAGTCAATTAGTGTAAGCGCTTAATTTTCTTTTCGAATTTTTATTTTGACTCACGGAATCCCAGGGTTTCGCGGAACACAATTTAAACAGCACTGCTACAGAGGTATAAAGCAACTTTGAGTCTATAGCAAATCGGACGGGCCCACAAAGTTCATTCGTTATATCCGGGGATTTGTTATAAAATGTTTTGTACAAAATATTTACGACTTTTATACATCTGAACGTTCATCATAGCCACTTAAAATAATATTTCATCTATAAGGTAATTCTCCCGCCATCTTCGCATGCCTTCGTGGTGTAGTAGTCAGCACACTCAACGCGCAATCCAGAGGTCCGTGGTTCCATTCCCGGCGAAGGCGTTGCTTATTTCTCAAACTCCCTTGCTTCAAAAAAATACCTAATGCCTCCACAAGTCTACAGGAAACTAAACTGGACCACAAAGTTCGTTCGTTATATCCGGAGGATCGTTATAAGCCGACTTCGCTACAGCGATGTTTGAATGCATTATTGAAATGCAAATGACATCTGACAGAACACACCTGTCTAATTGAACGAGGGTTTTCCTCTCTCATACTCTGTCAGAAATCAACGCCCATAGCATAACCTTTTGTTTTTCTGCACCTGTTCTATTAGATTAATTCACGTAGGCCTTTACATAGCTCTATCAAAATTACAAATGAATCAAGACTGTAATCTTACCTGCTTATGACCCATTTAGAAGAGCGAGGTCACGGACATTCCAAAGAAAGAGAAAGGGGAAATACTAGCCAAAGGCATATTTAAATGAGTATATCATAACAGCTGATTCTCATATCTCAATTGAAGGAAGACTTGTTCTTCGAAAGGGATTAGAACTAGGAAAAAAAAATAATAATAATAGAAAAAGCTTTCGAAATTATCGTGGCTGCCTTCGTAAAAATAACAACAATTTGTTCGAAGTGAAATATATTGCAAGAAGTTGTTCACATGTAAGATAAAGATCGTAGTAATACAGCGCAGTAATTGACCGAATTAATAATCATATTTCTTTGACAAGCCATTAATCTTATTCTCTTTCCATGCATTGACAATGGTGAAATTTAAAGGTAATTACTTTGTTAATTTCTTGGTCAGAAAAACTTTCGGATAATTTTAGTATGTAGTTGTGCTTTTCATAAACAATTGTTTACTGTCATGAGAAAAAATAAAAGTAAAGATAAATAAATATATAAAAAAATTTGAAAGCTTTTAGATTTTATATTATTCCCAAAGTAATGTTTTGTTTATTAAATATCACCTTTTATTTATTAAATATCACGTTCTTCGCACTTAAACCGTCAGATTCAATTCAACAGTATATATCAATATCGCAAAATAGTTTTAAAATGAGCATATCTTTAGAATTTCCGATACACAGTCTCGCGCGCTACAAATAAAAAGTTTTTTTTTTCGTACAGTGTTGCCATTCCTCGGTTTGAAATCGTTCATTCAGTAAAAGTCTTTATTAATGTTAACAAAATATGAAATAGATAACAAATTCCAAATTCCAAATTAGGGCCTCCAGATGCCCATATTCGGTGGCGAATTATGTTATTCAAAATTGGACGGCTCTAGATACTGTCGTTTTATCTCAATGCGAGAAACGTGCATACATCTATGCAGATATAATTTCTTTAAATATAATACAGGGCTGTAATATTTAGTGGCAACAGTTTGCAAAGCGAATCAACGAAGAAAGTGAACCGACACAAAATGCCAAAGCAAAATTAATAGCCCTTCAAGGTAAACGTCCTTTGGGCTAAAAATATAAATAAAACATTTTAAAAATTATAAATAAATCTGAAAGGATTCAGAATTTAACGGTCACCCAAACGGTATCTTTTAAAATTTAATAAGGTTTACCAGTAGAGATTATAGATAGAGATGGCCCAGGTGAAATAGGGGAATATTTTATAGGAATATTCCCCTATTCCACGAATATACATTTAGATTAACACGGGAATATTTTACATTTTCTCTATACTTAAAAAGTGAAAAACAAAGTGCATAACATCATTCTATAAAAATATTTAATAGTTTTAATTAGATATAATGTCATGAAATTATTTAATTTCTTTAAATATAATACAGGGCGATAATATTTGGTGGCAACAATTTGAAAAGTGATACAACGCTTTTAGTGAGTCAGCGCAAAATGCTACATATATATATATATATATATATATATACATATCATTAAAAATTATCATATATATATGATAATTTTTAATGCGTAGTTGTGATAGCAGAGTGACAGGGCGAGAGGAAGAAGTTGGTGTCAAACTAAGTTTAACCAATTATCATTTTATTTCCAGATTTCCAGGCACACTAGAATAATTCCTCGTAGACAATATACTCTTTAATCATAACAATTACGATAATTTCTTACATATAATTTACACAGGTTAACGGGGGCGACATCATTTTCGACGGACAAGCAGAGCATAGAAGACACGTTAGCAATGGCGGAAGCTAGAGAAAGAAATGCAACAGAATAATGACGTAGTTATTGTGCCAGGAGTATTCGTACTAAATCTGATGTACAAGTACGGCTAATTTGTGATTGGTTAATTTTAGTTTTAGTTGCCCTTTTCACATAACGTTATAGCGATAGAAAGATCTCGAATTCGGGAGAACAAATGAATTTGGGGGAGAGCACGAAATCTAGAATGTTCCTTTTGAGGTCGCGAATTATTTTTTTAAAGCACCTATCGTATTTTGTTACATCTTACATATTTTTAATATGTAATGTTTAAAAGCGCAGAAGAAAGAATCCGGTACTTTTTAGCGTCTTTTGATATTCGTCATGGCTGAGAAGACCGTAGTGGTTGAATTTAGGGCTGAGTGGAAAAGCATGATGACTCATTTAACACAACTGAGCTTGAAGTATAGTATCACGTTCTTTATTTTTAAGCCCATCAGATTATCTTTCCGTAAATAAGATAATTTTTAAAACCATAGTTCAATAGAAAAATTTCCATGTACACGAGTTTTAAAGTACGAAGTCATTTTAAGCAAGTAAGCAGAGCAAGATAGATGAGAAGCCTCTTCTTGCCAGCAGGGAGAGATTATGCGAAAGAGAACGCTGCAATTCAAAGGAAGAAGGGAGGGAATCAAAAGTTTCAGTTCAGAGTTAAAAAAGCTTTGATTTACAGTTTAGTGATTGGGAAGGAGGTATCTGCATTTAATATGTCGAAAACTTTACTTGTAAACATAACATTTCGAAATGTTTCGTAACTGTTACGTAGCATTTCGAAAACATTACTTGTAAACGTAAACAATGATCAGCAGAATGCATCTGTTGCGGTTTAACACCAAAATGTTAATTTATTTTCATTTTCTTACGTATATATGCATATTTTGAATATTAAGCGTGCGTATTTCGCATGCTTACATGCATATTACGCATTCTTACGCATGCTCATAAGGATATTTTCTTACGTACATATGTATGTTTTAAACATAAACGTTTTTTAATGTTTGCAGTACTTTTTAATAATCACAACTGATGTCGAAGTTACAATAATGTATTTTGGAGTTCACAATAAAAAAGCTCTGGTGTGTACACCACATGACTTCCTTGTATGGAATATTAAATTACACGCATTTTCTCTTGTATTTCATTTAAACTTAGTGGATTGAATTAAATCTACTTCGTCGATAGCGCATAAACCACAATAAAATAAATGAACTCTTTAAAATTCACTCTATTTGTTTACCATAGCGACAATCTGCACTAGGTTCACTTAACAGCGTTACACCTCATTCATTGAATAACTCAGAATGCACAAAAATTATATCATCTGAAGAATAATCTAATCGTTGCCACATGCTCTATTCAAATATTATAATAAATCTAGGATGATGTATAAAAGAAATTAAAGAAGAAAAAAAAATTTTGCAAACGATACAGTATTTCTCATTCAATTAATTCAGTTCTCCCTTCGCGACAAGGCAAAATTCCATAAAAACTCAACATATCTATATTAAAAATTACTAAGTAAATCTTAAACACTTATTTCCTGGAATAAATTCCGAAATGGATTAAGCATGATTTAATTCCCAATAATAAAAGAAGGCGTTATCTTTGTTGTTGCGAAGTTTAGGTTCTGTAGATTGGCAACAAATCCACTATTCTGCTAACTCTCAAATCTAAGCAAATATGGCTGCCATGTTAAAAATAAATAAGCTTATCCGCACTTAAACAGCTTTTGAATTGATAATAAAACTGAGATCACTGAGCCGAGTAAGAAAGTATTTGTATATATATATATATAAACTTTTCCCTTGATAAGTTCTGTTTGAAGCGTTGAACTTAGAAGATCAATATAACTTTTTAAATTTTTTTTTCATTCTTATGTTACTTTCAAAGTTTACCATATGGTCCAATGTTTAGTTGTACTACGTTAGGGTGCGACTTTATTCGAGATTCTAAATGTTTAGGGCCTTCACAGGAAAATGAACTGTAAACGAGCATATTATATACCACTTTTAATTTTTTTAAGAAAAACCTTTTGCTTTAAAATAATAGACCAAAACAGGAGGTGCACATTTACATGTTATAGCAGTCCTATATATAAAATTTCAACGTTCTGAGGCTACTCGTATTTTTCAGGTATGCGAGATACATACATATATACGTACGTACGTACGCACGCACAGACCCGACGAAAAATTCTCTTCAGAATTCATTTTAAAACAGTTTTATAATTTTTTTGGGGGGAAGTGCCCTTTACTCTGTCCTTACGTCACGCAAAAACATTGTTAAATTGCATTCGATAGCGGTGAAAATGGATATTTTCATTGAAATATGATACCCGAAATTTTTCGCGATTACAATACTTCCTTTTTACTTCGTACAAGGAAGCAAAATGGAGGACTAAAATATTTGAAATTAAATATATTATTGAATTTCTTTTTGCTAAATAAGAGTACGTAATTATTATTTTTGGAATACTGCCAGCTGCAGCTAAACACGTCCACTTCACCTACATTTATTTTTATCTTCGCTTTTCTGAATCATATTAACCAAGCTGATGTCACTGCTAACGCTAAAAATAATAGCTAAAGTAGCAATAAATACTACTTAAAGTAAGTAACGCATGCTTTTAAATTCATTTGTCTCATAATATCGTAAAACTAACGTTAAAACAGTAACGCAAATCATGAAATTAGATCATCATAATAAGGTTTATAACATCTATTGAATTAAATTATTTGAATTCACAGTTTTAAATGTATAAAAATAACATCCCATTTTTTTCAAAATAAAAGTTTTAAAACTCAGAATTCTACTTTAAATTGCTTTACAAATCGTTGCCATCGACAGCTTTAAAACAAAGAATAATTAAAATAAACTTTTTGATATTTTTCGATGTTTTCAGACACCGAATTTTTGTGGTTATCAAGTTAGTATAAACTTTGTCACTAAGTTAGTTTATATTTGTGAGTAAACATGTCACAAGACAAAGAAAAAAAATTAAATTTGAAACATTTTTACAACTCTAAACAGCAATAAAGTTTACAGGTGAAGATATCCGGAGTAAATTATTCGAATACTTTCATTCACTTACATCCCAAACGTAACTAGTACAAGAAATATATAAAAAGAAGTATGGCAACATTGAACAGTGTAAACATGAACAATGATCAGCTGACTCTGTCCAAGGCACACACACATTCGTCTTTTCCAATATAAGATTTATTTGAAGTTGATGAATTTTTGATTAAAAAAATCAGCGATTTAAAAGTGAGCAGCGGTAACCGTGTTCGTAATATAACATCTTTTTCCCAGCGCGCCAGACTGTTGCCATTCGGCAAAATGTATGATATTTCAGTTTTAATCAGCAAACATTTCGAATTTGATTTTTTATAATGAGCAAAAAATTTTCCTATAGAGACAAGAGTAAGTGTAAAAAGTTAGATTTCGTATACAATTTTTTTTTTAAATTTAAAAATTCGAAAAGAAGACTTTGCGCTATTTAAAGCATTGTTGTAAATGCAAGCAATATCTGCAACCTGTTAACGAACATAAAGGCCGGTTAATGACTTTTGTGGACACGGTCGATTTCAGTGTAAATGTTCTGTCAGCGTAAATTAGAGTTTTTTGCACACTATGAGTTTTAATACACACCATCATTATTTCTAAAACTTTCCTTAAAGAATTCATATCATAATCAATAAGTATGATGAGTTGGCTAATAAATGAATACAAGAAAAAAATACTTCTAAAATTTCACTCATCAGGAATTTGGAAAAGTCAAAGATACGTTAATTATTACATAATTGTTTTGGTAAAAGTAATGACAGGTGAACTGTTACGAACTTGCCATCCTTTAACGTTAATACCAGAAAATTAGAACCGAAGGCTGAATTTCGAATGATACTAAAGGATTATTTCTCGTTCGGTCTGAGGTCCGAATGAACTTAGCGAGACTGAATCGACAAAAGTCCGGATAAAGACATCAGCAATAATTTTAAATCGAGAAAGCAAGAAGAAACTGTTAAGCTGAAAAGCTTTTAACAATTTCCCGAAAGAAACTACTAGTATTCAACAGTTTTACCCAGATGGCAAAATAGCTAATAAAATCAAATACATATACACGTTTCTGAGTGGTAAACGAAAGAAACATATCTAATAAATGCTTTTAAAGAAGGCATTTTAGTAAGCAGTAAGAGAGTACGCAGGATAAATTTTTAATTATAAAATTTTTCAAAAGTTCTTTTGGAATTTAAGGTTATTTATTTTCTGCTTCTTCTTGTTAATAAAGAATGACTTTCCTAAATTTTCAAAATTGGAAAAATAATATTTCCTGCTATAATTCCATATTAAATTTGTATGAGGATATGGGCGAGTCAAATTCATCTGCCGAGTGATAAAGTAGGGAAAAAATGATTTCACGAGTAGAATGCTTTTAGAGAAGTTACCAAGGCCAGGTAACTTACTTGAAAGCATTCTACTGGTGAAATCATTTTTCTGGTGATATGATTTCCATCATTTACTGGTGATAAGATATGTTACCAAGGCCGGGTAACTTACTTAAAAGTTACATTAAATACAAATACATAAATTTAAAAAAAAGAAAACAAATCTGAAAGGTTTCAACCTTTAAATTACGTCCAAAGGGGCGTTTTTTAAACATTTTGTATGTTACCTCCATCTATTGAATATCACGTTCTTCGCACCCAAACCATAAAATTCAGTTAAAGAACGATTCCGCAAAATAACTTTAAACCGAGCACATCTTTAGAATCCCCTACACACAGTCTCACGCGCTGCAGACAAAAATATTTTTTTCTGCACAACGCCGCCAATGCCCGCCCCGAAATCCTCGAGTCTGTCCATCAAAAATTCATTAAAGCCCCACAAAATATGAAATCGTTCATGAAACACATTTCAAATTTCAAATTTGGGCTTCCAGATGCCCATATTCGCAGCAGGATGACAGCATTCAAAATTCGATGGCTTTAGGTACCGTCGTTTTATCACAATGCGAGAAACATGCATACATTTATGCCCATTCTTCATTAGTTAATTTCTTTAAATATAATACAGGGCTGCAATATTTTGTGGCAACAGTTTGAAAAGTGATACAGACTTTTAATGTTTCCGACGCAAAATCGCAAAACGAAAACAATAGTCCTTCAGGGACAAAGCCCCTTTGGACTAAAAAAAAAAATCTGAAAGTTTTCAGATTTTAAATTACGTCTAAAGGGTCCTTTTTTTTAACGTTTTGTGTACTATCGCTTTTAAACCGTAAAATTCATTTCAACAGCAATATCGCAAAATAATTTAAAATGAGCACATCTCTAGAATTTCCGATGCACACTTCCGCGCGCTGGAGATAAAAAAGTTTTGTTTTCCCCGTAGAGTTGCCATTGCTCGCCTTTAAATCGTTGACTTTGTTCATCAGAAATTCATTTAAGTTTTATAAAATATTAAACAGACAATAAAACAAATTCCAAATTTGTGCTTCCAGATGCGCATATTCGGGTGGAAACGTACGTTATTCAAAATTGGATGGCTCCAGGTACCGTTGTTTTATCACATTTGGAAAAATATATATACGTTTATGCAGATTCTTCGTTATTTAATTTCTTTAAATATAATACAAGGCGATAACTTTTGGTGGCAACAGTTTCAAAAGTGATACAGTCGTTTATAGAGATAATTTTTAAACTTATATTCAAAATTCCAACTGAGATAATACGATAATAAACAAATAATAAAATCCTAAAAAAACTCCACCAAATATATATTAAAATTAGTTTAAATTATAGTATTTATATTATAAAGTATATAAGTATATAAGGTATATCTCCCACATTCTTAGCGTGCCTTCGTGGTGTAATGGTCAGCACACTGAGCCGGTATTTCAGAGATCCGTGGTTCGATTCCCGGCGAAGGCGTTGCTCATTTTTCAAGTCTCCTGCTTGTAATTAACCTAATGTCTCTACAGACTTAGTCCAAAGGCAAACGCGCGCTAGTCAGAAACTCTGGCTGTCTAACGAAGTGACTGAAACATCAACCTAAATACTACTCTTACTCATTCTCATTAAACGCGATTCTGAAAACACATTCTGGTAGGAAATTGTAAGCTGAAAAGAGAAAGGATAGGAAAGTGGCATTAATTAAAGCTAACTGTTAAAATCTTAGTATAAATCTTACACGCTTATAAAGTCGAAGCTGGTTTATCGAAACAGGAACCAGGAAAATTGTGCTTTCGTCGGGATTCGAACTTCGGACCTTTCGATTTCTAGCCGGATGTGTTTCTAATTACAGCACGAAGGCATAAGGTAAGCAAGTATAAAATACGTGACATGCTATGTTGTCACATGTTTCACCAAATCAGGGCAACTCTACGAATTTTATCGTGGCTCTGTTTTCGGCACAAAGCTTGATTTCCATATAGGTGACAGCACAACTGTAACCAACTCCGTCTCAGTTTTGATGAAGGTAAACACAAAATGTTATAAACGTGGTGGAACGGGCCTGAGCGCCTATCTTCTCTTGCTACGAAACGACTGGAGAGGTCTTTCGGATCACCGTGTATTTTGAATGTCCCCATGTCACACAGGTATTATATACTTACATATATACACCCGTGCCTTGTTCGGAATTCAAAAACGAACGCAACGAGCGATACAGCAGCTTGGAGAGATTTAACTTCAGAAACATTAGAAACAGTTCGTGCTTAATAAAACAGGTAAATCGACAACCTTGTATTCGGCTTAGATTTTGTAAACTCCCAATCGATTTCGAGGACAAAACGGGTCCCCCTACACCAGGAGCAATAAATTCTGCAAAAGCGAGAAAGCGAATGTCGATCATATTTATACCCTACAGGCGACCAGTGGAAGGGCCGATAGCGGCATCTGTCGGCAGAAATAGTAACGAAAAAAGGGGTTAAGTTAGTAGAATTTTGAAAATTCACTACCTGCTTCTTTCGGAGATTCTTGCGGAGTCTTCTTTTCCCGCAAGTAATGTCGGGCTGTTTTTTCCTCTCCGATTAATAATGTTGTTTGTTCTACACACAGAAACTTTAAAGATAAAAAAAAATGTTCTCTAAAAAAGACGAATTAGTTGTGTAATCCGAACTCATAAAGCTCTCAATTTCCTCATTCTTTGAATAAAGAAAATTTCAACATTTCCATCATGGTATCAGCTTTGAACAGAACTCTGTCTGATGACCAGTCAAAGAAGTTTAATGGAATGAAATAACCCACTCAGTGTAGTTTAATGGTCTTGTCGGGTACATCGTATACAAAGAACCCCGTATGGCGTCCTAAGATATGTTTATTGTGTCCTACTTCTCCTAGATTGGATATCGCATCTCCTTCGCATAGTTCGTATTTTATTTAGAACACAGAGAAAAGTGGGGTTGCAGTAAAGGAAAAACGCAATGTAAAGGTTTCTATTTCCTTGTACAAAGTAAAGGAAGTACTGTAATCGCGAAAAATTTCAGGTATCATATTTCAATGAAAATATTCATTTTGACAGTTCTCGAATTCATCTGAAACGTGTTTTTGGCGTATGTACGGACAGAATAAAAAACTGTTTTTGCCAAAACGGATTGTAAAATGGATTTAAAAGGGATGCAGCAGAGATTTTTTTCGTAACATCTGCACGTACGTAAGCACGTATGTATGCATGTATCTCGCAAATTCGCAGGTTACGCCTTCAGTGTCTTGTTCCCGAGGGAGACCAAAAGTAAACTTTCAGTTTGTGCAACGAAAAATCTGCAGAACTGCTTGTTTTTGTGTAGAAATGCTAATTTTAATTGTAAAGAATTTTTTTAAATTGTTTTAAGTTTATTTCGTGTTTTATGTTTTTCCATATCTTTCAATTTTTTAATATAAATATTTTGAGTTTTTATGTATTTTTGCCTTGTCGAGAAGTGAGAACTGAATAAATTAAATTAGAAATATATCTATAATGAAATTAGAGGAAATAAATTTAGATGAAAGGCAGTCAAAAAATGGGTATAATTTAATATTCCGCACAAAGGAAGTCATGTGGTGTGCACATCAGATTTTTTTAGTTATGGAATATATATACGGACGTACAGATGTACGAAAAAAGTCCATATTACAATGCGGTTTGGAAAAAAATAGTTAATTTATTCTGTCGGTACGTACAGACGTCGAGCAAAAAAACAGTCAAAACTGATTTGGGAATTGTCAAAATGGATATTTCCGTCTAAATATGATACTCGAAATTTTTCGCGATTTGAATACTTCCTTTATTTCGTGCAAAAAAGAAAAAATGACTCGTAGATAGTGGTGATCTAACTTAAAAAACAAGAGTTCTGGCTCTTCTTAACGGTTATCAATTTTTAAAGAGTTCGAGAAACAGATTTAACATCCTCGATACTTTGAATATTTCAATGTTTGGCAATAGATGGCGCAACAAGTCTATTTTCAAATAGGCTGTTCCTAATAGCGTGCAGAACGGCAGACGTCGTCTAATGTGATTTATCCTAACCATTTCAATTACAGCCTCGTGTGCATTATATTCAATGCATTACAAAGGAAATGTGTTATGGTATTTTTAATGTTAAGTGTTAGAACATGAAGTTTTTTGTTTCTTATCTCCTTTTAGCTTGATGGAAATGACATAGAAAAATATGATAGCATAATATTTCGTTAAATTTATAGCTATTAAAATCCAATTTCTGTTTTAAGGGTCAGACGATTTTTAATGTATCGAAAGATCACAGCATTTTCATCTTTTTTTTCCCCCGATCTTGTGCAACGTTTTTAATTCTTTGCTGAAAATATCCAGTATTTTTTTCTTCTTTAACTTAATATCAATATTTTATTTAAATATTTTTTAATACGAGTATCCCTCTTATAATATAGATTCTTACGACACAGTTTCTCTCTTACACCCTAAGAAAATTGTGGAAAACGTGTTATAGCACGGCGACATGGTTGCATTCTTTCACACTCATGAATATGCGTAAACCCTCTTATAACGCTTTACGTACGTATATATTTTGACAACAAAACTTTTATCCAAACATTTACACAAATAAATTACGTACTATGCCGTCATGTGTAGTAAACAATGATATCTTATACAGAAACAAATTAATTTCCAAGAATACCCACATTCTCTTACCACGACATTTTTTTTTTAATCGTGCTCATCATTTACACAAGATGTGTCTTTGTCCTAATAACTCTACAAGACAACAATAAAAAAGGCAAGATTCAGGCTATGTGTAAGAAATGAAGACATGCATCTTATCAGATCTAGTAGTGTTAATATTACTATGGATTCTCACTGGAGTGCAGATTTGTTTTAAAGAATTAATGCTGTGAGAGTTACTTTTAATTTATCCATAGCCGCCCCCAAACGGGATAGCGGTTAGCGACACTGACTGTCGTACCTGAGGGCCTGGGTTCGAATCCTGGAGATGGCATAGATGTTTGTAAATGTATAGAATCTGTACGGCGTGGGAGCAGTGTAAATATGAGGTGAGCTGAAAGGCCTTACGAGAGGCTAAAAGTAGGGGTAGAGGGATGGGAAATCCAAGAAACTGTTCTCTCGGGGTGCTCTCCATCAAAATTGGGGCGGAACTAAGCAAAGTCATACTCTCATTGTATGGTGTCCAGGGTCTTGCCAACGACAGGCCCAATCTTGCACTCCTTGCCACGATGAATGTCGTGGGCTTGTTCTGAAGTTAGTGTCAGACAATGGCGGCTCCTCTATTTGCGCACATGAGTACGTGAACCCCCAAAGAAAAATGAAGAACCAAATTTGTTAACAAATAAAATATAATAATATTAAATACACTACATAACAAAAAAAATTGACGCGCCAAGAAGGAGTTGTCCGATGGAGACAAAAATTGGTGGATAGGAAGATTATGTTCAGAATAGAAAATGATTAAAATTTCAGAACAATTGAATGATTTATTTCAGAGTTACATAGATACAAAGTAATAAGCTCAATAAGATGTTGACACACCTCTAGCCTTTATGCAAGCTGCCGCAAGGCTGGCCATAGACTGATAAAGTTTCCGAATGGTCTCCTGCGGTATTTCTTGCCAAATTTGCTCCAGTTATCGGCTAGGTCATCAACATTCCCTGGTAGATGCAGTCGCCTTCCCATCCTATCCCAGACATGCTCTATGGGAGAGAGTTCTGGCAATCTTGCTGACTAAGGAAGTGTTTAACAAGCTCTAAGTCAGTTCCTAGCACCACATGCCGTATGTGGTCTGGCATTATCTTGCTGAAAAATAAGGCCAGGGTACTGGAAAAAGAAGGGTAGCAAAACGAGTTTCAGAATGTCCTCGACGTACCGCTGTGTTGTAGGTGTGCTTTTAGTGACGACAAAAGGGGTCCGGCTATCAAAGGAAATGGCACCCCATAACTCCTGATTGAGGACCTGTGTGGCGTGCAATAATGAAAGCAGAATCGGTACGCTGCCCTGGGCGTCTCCATATACGTCTTCGATGATCGTCAAGCACAGTTGGAAGCGGGATTCGTAGCTAAAGACTATACGTCCCCAGTCAGCATCATTCCAACCTGATCGAGCCAAGAACCACTGTAATCTGGCTCGACAGTGTGCAGGCCTGAGTGGCAGGGGGCGTAATGGAAGCTACGAACGAAGATTTCGCTCTATCAGCCGTCTGTGAATGGTCATGGTGGACACTCGTGTGCGGGTCGCACGTCTGATGGTTGATAGCGATGAATCAAGCGCTGCGACAGCTGATCAGAGTTGGCTCTAGGTCGACCTCTACCATCATGAGGCTGAAATTTGCCATTGTCTACCCATTCTTGTCAGCATCTTCTGATTGCCGCATCGCTTCGACTCATATGACGAGCGATCCTCCGATTTGCCCAGCCAGCCTCTTTCAATCCAATGATATGACCTCTTTTAAACTCTTACAGTTGCTCGTAATGAGCTCGAATCTCGCGACGAGGCATTTTTTCAGTCGTTGTAAGGTATTCTAAATTGCAATGCAACAGAAATTTTTAACAACAGTTCAAGAATAGCGCCTCATACACATCTGCTGGATGCGATCGCACTATTCATTCACTGGATACCCAATTTTAATCATTTGAATATTTGGTCAAAACATTTATGCATACGAAATTTCAAAGCAATCGGGTGATTCCTTCTCGGTGCGTCGATTTTTTTTTGTTATATAGAGTACATATCTAGATTTTTGTCAATTTTCAGGATGGATTTTCTCCTCGCCTTTTTAAATAGGCTAACTCATAGCTAACGCACTGTATTGTAGGATACTAAGCGCCAGAGCTCTTTGTTTCTCGTCGATCGCGAGTGCGATGGTAGAAATGTCCTTGAAAACCATGTTGTAGGGACAGAAGCAGATAAACGAGTGGGAAGGCAAAGTCATCGCTGATAACATTCTATTCGCGCATCTTCATTCGTGCGGGAGCTCGCGAACTTTGCATTTATCCCGTCCTAATTCTCCCTTGCTTTACCGTATTCGGTTAATTAATTCGTTTTTCCATTTCCTTCTTATTTTTTACTGTTATCCTTTTCATGTATATTTTCTACGAATTTGTGTAAACAGTTAAGATGGCACTTATTAAAGTCAGTGTTTCGGAAATAAAGCAATTACAATTTTCAATATTTTTTTTTTGCGGAAAGAAAAAATGAAATGAAATTACTCACATCAACACCTTTGCTAAACCTTATTCATGTGATGAAATATAAGACTATAAATTCGGGAACTTAAACCTATTTTATATGAGAAATGTTCATGGATTTATAAATGCAAAGTAATTAATAGGTTGTTTTGTTTTCCATGTCTCCTGTGTACAAAATAGAATGGTGATTTAATGTGTATACGTCATGGTGTTGCTGATTTATCATATTTTAATTCAGAAAACAAAAAAAGCATAAATACTCACAGTCACATTTAAACTCCATGTTATAACTTAATTTGTCGGGATATAAGGTATTTCTCTCACTTTTTTCGCATGTCTTCGTGGTGCAGTGGACAGCACGCTGGGCGTGTATTCCAGAGGTCCGTCGTTCGAGTCCCAGCGAGTCCCTTCTGCTTCAAAAATATCTAATGTCTCTGTTACTGTGAAAGACCGAAATTGGAGAATGTCGACTTTCACCGGAGAATGTCAACATTCACCAAATACGTCGGCGAAAGATCGAATATAACATTGCATTCTTGTACATTCGGACCCTCACGGGTGTATGTCGACAACCACAGATATGCTCCGGTGTAGGTCGAAAGAGAGGCGACTGGCTATTTCCCATAAATGCAGTCGTAAAAGCAAGGGCCTCTCGTGCAATTCAAAGTCTCGTAATAGTTTAAGTTGTTGCAATGAATCAGATTTGAATCACATAATTTAATAAGTTTTTTATTACTATTATTTTATTTTCTCATTTGCTACGTACTGTATAATTAAGTAAGTTTTTTAACTTCTATTATTTTCCTTTCTCATTTTGAATGTATCGTGTGTTTTTTCGCCACTGAATTACGGAGAAGAAAATATAATATTCTCATATATTCAACATTCACCATTAGTACATGGTGAATGTCGACATTCACCGGTGTAAGTCGGAAATAAGAGTATTTGGAAAATATTTCGGACATACACCAAGCGACTATGTGAACGTTGGCATTCACCGGTGAAAGTCGACATTCTCCAGATTTCGGTCTTTCACAGGAACATCTCTACAAGGAAAGGTGGATATTCGCCAACAACTTAACAGTTAATTTAAAAATTTTGCAACAGTCATTAAACAAAGAAAGTAAGTGGAATAGTGAAATCATATGAAACTTGGAGCGAAAGGAAGAGAGAAAATATTCAGATTGTAGAGTATAAAGCCATTTGTATATTTGTTCGGGCGCCACTGTAGATTTATTAGGTTTTTCTGAAACAGAAGACATGAGAAATGCGCAATGCCCTCGCCGGGACTTGAACCTGGACCTGTTGAATAAACGCCGAGTGTGCCACTGGTACGCCACGAAGGCATGCAGAAAGAAGGGAGAAAATACCTTATAATATAAATAGAACTTCGCCAGTTGAAGATGTTATGCGATGTTATGACGAATCAAGTAAAAGAGAAATTTTACTTTTTTATATCTCACTGTTTTGCTGTTTCTCTCCTCGAAGCCATAAAATTCCGGGAGTACGAGAAAAAGTTTCTAACTGAGATGGTTGACCAAACAACTGATGTTTATTTTATATGACAGTAGGATCGTCTGAAAACTGAACTGGGAGTAATTTACAGAAGATCAAATCTCAGAAATATGAGTGGTGCCATTAGTTTTCTACAATTTGTTATAGAGAACAGCTTAGAGACTACGTTTTCGGAGACCTACCAACTGTTGCTAATTATTTTCATTATTCCAATGACCTCTGCTCAAGCTGAGAGATGCTTCTCGACTTTTAAAGATATTTTTAAGAAGCTCTATAAGCAAGGACAGACTAAGAGTCCTAGCCATGCTCTCAATTGAAGAAAAGCATGGTAAATAACGCACCTAAATCCAATAAAAGCGTTACTGACTTGTTTGCCTGAAAAAAGGGGGCAGGTGAGAGGACTTAATTTACAAAAATTGTACTTTTATTGTACTGTGTCGACTATTTTGTAATCAATGTTTATATTGCAAGCAATATTACCCCATCAGCGGTCGAATGGTAAAATCGGTGAACACAGGTAGCTCGGTCCGAGGTTTGAATCCCGGGCAAAGGTGTTCAAGTGCAGGAGCTTTTCCTTGGTTTTCTCCCTTTATAACGTGCATACAAGCCAGTTCCTCTTAGAAAGTCCTCCACGAAGGATCCCTCCTGTGCCCTCGTGTGCTTTGCCGTAATCATTCAAACCAACCAAGCGATATTAGGGTTTTATTATGTTCCACTGCAAAAATTTCAATGTTGCAATTTTTACCTGTGATAACCTATTTCTTTCAGTTGCATTGTTTTCCTTTAAGCTTATGGAAACGCATCTGTATTTAAACTTCTAAGTTATGTTGTAGCTGCATATTAAATTTTTGAAATTTGTTCTGTGAACCTCCATTGCAATAAACCAGGAGCCACCACAGCTGTCAGACATGTTATAAGGTATTCCTCCCGCCTTCTCAGCATGCCTTCGTGGGGTAGTGGTCAGCACGCTCGGTGCGTATTCGAGAGGTTCGTGGTTCGAGTCCCGGCGAGGGCATTGTTCATTTGTGTTCCTTACTTCCAAAAATCTTAATGACTCTATAGTGGGGCCCGAATTAAGAAGAGTGGTGGATGATGATTTTCCACCACCAGTATATGGCGATTGGGTCCCTTAAACCCCGGTCGCCCTTTAAAAGAGGAAGTATATAAGGTATTTCTCCCACCTTCTTAGCATACCTTAGTGGTCAGCACGTTCGGCACGTATTGAGAGGACCGTGATTCGAGTTCCGGCGAGGGCATTGCTCATTTTACATTTACTTCTGCTTCAAAAAATCTTAATGACTGTACAATGTGAGATAAGTCACAGCAATACACTTTCCATTCCTTATGTTCAAACTGTAACGGAATCCTTGAGAAATTAAATGATTCGCAAGAATTTCTCCTCTCGATTTTCGAACGATAAACTTAGTAAAAAAAAAGGGAAAATACGGTAAATAAAATACAAATGAGCAGCATTTTAAATATTAAAAAATGGACATTGATTTTGTAAATTATTTCATTGTCCAACATTTAATTCACTCTATTTCGATATTTTGCCCATATTCGTGCATTAAACCATAAAATCTTACGTAATTTACAATGGGAAATTCTACGAATCGAATTATGACTCGGATAAATCATACTTCTCCCCCCCCCCCACGGGTAAAAACAATTACAAGAAACGTGACTGCAAATCTCCTATCACCTGCTTCCTTTATCGCTCCAGTCAAAAGTGAACATTTTTCATTTTAATGAAGATAATTCCTTTCACAAAAACAAAATATCTGGTATTTGAACCGCTATTTCGGAATCATGAAATCCAGCTGAAAGATCAGCCACATCGACATATGCGTTACAACATCCAAATAATAGTAATATTTTTTTTCTTTATCTCTTCCATCCTTTCTCAGACCTGGTTTGAGTTCATTAAAAAATAAATTATTTGGCGCTTCTGCATCAGTGGTGTCATTCTGGTGGTCAGCTGGTGGCAAGGGGCCTCCTAAGCAATTTTATATGGCCCGCGAAAACATTTCAGCTATGATGTGCTTACAATTACAGTACTGCAAAGGTTTCAAGATTTTAGTTATTTGATGTCCAAGGTATATTATTTTCATTGCCATTAAAATGAACATGATTAACGACCAAATAATCGATATAATCTTCATTATATGCGGCTTAAGTGTCTGTTTGTCGCCGATAGTTTATTGGTTGCTTGCGTAACTGTACTAGCCAATGGGGTGAAGTTGTTACGGTATTCAAATAGTAAAATAAATTTTATCACAATAGTTATCATTGCTTTAATTAAATTATCATGGTTATTTAAATATTTTTAATTCGTACAATTGTTGCTTATTATACATTGAACTAACTCTATTTGCATACGAATTACCTTTCTAACGTTGAGAAATGAAAGGAGACGAAACCAACTAACGAGTTGTGCGTAGTACATCTCATCAAGTAGGTTTACCCAAACTCCTATGCTAAATATCCTTTCGCGTAAAGACTTTAAAATTTTGCCCGATTTTATTCCGACATTGTATTTTAAACTGAATTTTCGGCTGAACGCAAATTGAGCTTGTCAGGGGAAACGTGAACATTTCTTTGCATTAACAATCATCTATTTTTGAAATGGTTTACAACTGAATGCAAATTGAGCGTGTCGGGGGGAAAATGAACATTTGTTTGCATTAAAAATCATATGTTTTTGAAACAATTTAAGGCTGAACGCAAATTGAGCGTGTTGGGGGGAAGGTGAACATTTGGTTTCATTGGCAATCATCTGTTTTACATAAAAACTACATCTTAACGTAATTTCTTTTAAGTATGCCTTCTAGAAAATACAGCACTGAAGAGGAGAGAAAAGGAGCTAAGGATGCACAAAAACGGTTTTCTCGACAAAAAGAAACCATTGAGCAAAGAAAGAAATGTACCGCCGGTGGTTTCCTTCACTGCACTCTACTTTAAGCAATTAAGCAAGAAGAAGGGGGAAACCCCGTGGGGCAGTAAGCAAAGGGGCGTCCTCGCCGCCTGCCCTTGGTAATTCAGTTTGAATTAGCAGACACCTTTGCACAAATCATTTTAATTACAATTTATAATATCCAGAACAGCGGTCATTTCGTATGACCGCCGGGTTTTATAGTTACTTTATAACGTGATATATATCTTCCTAAAAAATTTGGAGATAAATATTTGATTTATTTTTATACGCATTTCTCAGAAAATAAATAGGCTCAGTTACGAATTTCTGCACTGATAATAATCATTTTAGAATATGTTTATGTCTGTACAGAATTTGTTTGATAGTTGAAAATTAACAACAAAAGAACCCGCTTGACGGATGAGCATCTGCAATCCGTGATGAAGATAACTTCTGCTAATCTCTCTTCAAGTCTGCGAACTTTATTAGAATCGAAAAGCCATTACCTGTTAAGCTGTAGTAAGAAAAAAAGATATTTAAGTACAATCATATGTATTTTTACTTCCTTGTACGAAGTAAAGGAAGTACTGTAATCGCGAAAATTTTCGCGTATCACATTTCAACGAAAATATCCATTTGGACTGCTATCCAATGCAATTTAATGATGTTTTTGAGTAATATATGTACACAAGGACAGAACAAAGGACTCTTTTTCCCCAAATGAATTACAAAACTGATTTCAAATGGATTCAGAAGAGATTTTTTTTCGTGACGTCTGCACGTACGTATGTATCTCGCACACTTCAAAAATTAGTAGCCTCAGAAAGTTAAAATTTTATATGTATAGGACTGCTATAACATGTAGTTGTGCGCCACTCTTTTTGGTTGCAATCGGCTGCACCAAAAGCATACACACACATATATATCAATTCTGTTACTCAGCTCCGTGATCTCAGTTTTTTAAATTCTTATATGTTGGTAAATTGGGCATTTTTTTGTTTTAAAAATGATTGAATTATGCTGTTCTTATCTTCCGGTTAAGGTTTTTATGCCTTTAGTTAATCTGCATACAATAGTTGTAGAATTATCAACAAATTAAATGTGGCGAGTTAAGCGTAATGAACCGCCATTTGTTTACATTTGAAATCCAGTAGAATAGTGAATTAAGCCAGTTTCTGAACCTTCAATGTCTCTTTACAGAGTAGCACCACAAGTAAACATTTAGTTTTTGCACAGAAAAATCTGCCTTCTTGCCTGCTGGCCGAATTGCTTGTTTTTTAGTCACAAATTTCATGTATCTGTTACTGATTAACACAGTAAGCGACTTACAGGCAATAAACGAAATTCATCATATCTTCCGTTATTAATTATTAACTGGACCTGTGAAATGACTATAGGATAGACGTCAAATAAATGGGTATACAGTTAATTAACGCCGCTTAATGTGACCGCGGTTAATATTATCATTCGGATATTGCTATCGAAATTCCAAAGTCCCGCCCATTTGTTTACGAAAACTTGGAGGAAAATACATCTCTTACAATATCGAGAGTTCGGTTAATGTGAACAATTTATTACAGAATGAATTTTTTAAACTGTTGTAATGTCATCAAATAAACGATAAAAAACCGCCCATCCCGGATAGTAGTTAGTGACTCTGACTGTCGTACCGAAAGGCCCTTACGAATCCCCGAGAAGGCAAGTGCGTGTTTGTAAATGTATAGTATCTGCGCGGTAAGGAGCACTCTAAATATGCGGAGAGCTGAAAGTCCTCGCAAGAGGCTGTTGGTAGGGGAAGAGGTCTAGGAGACCTTCGGGCTCGTCCCCGGGGGTGACTCCTTGAAAACTGAGGGAGGATCGAATTGAGTAAAGTCGTACTGTCACCTGTATGGTGCCCCAGGCTCTTGCGCAATTTTGCCTCCTTGCCGCGATGAATTTCGTGGGCTTGCTCTGATAGCAGACACAGCAGCAACAAGAACAAAAAATTAAAACGCCAAATAAAGTCGAAACAGTGCAAAGGAGATTGCCAAATAACACAACCATGTCACAAGCAAGGCATTAATTAGCGAAGTATCTTGATTTTGATTTAAGGCAACATTAAAGCCTTGGAACCTCGTCTCAGAAAAGACAGTAAAGAACTGCCTTAACCTTAACAGGCCAACCTTTTAATAAACGGTAAAATAAAATAAAATGAAGAATTAAAAACGTGTCCAACTAACACGAATTTGGAGGAATTTAAAGCTTGGGTGGATACTGATGAACAGTTATTTTATCTATATATTCAAGTTGCAACGTCAATGGCAGGAAAAAAATACCTGCCAATCCTTGACAAAAACAAATCCAACCGTATTTCATGTGATAAACTTTCCGAATAAGATGATGATAATGATGCTGAAATTCATTAATTTTCTACAAATACTGAAATGAACGCTGTTCTGTAGGTATTGAGATTAAAGAGTATAGCACCGATGAAATACTTTTCAGAGGTATTATGAACAACCAATTATTAATGAATTTTTTCTTGATTACAATGCAATGTAAGTGCATATTTATATGATTTTAGATATATTTGTATCCAATTAGCTAAATTCCATTACCGTATTGAAGGGCATTTTTTTCTCATCGTTTGATATTATCATTCCGTTAATGTCATCAGAATAGTCATGAACAAATCGAATCACATTTAAGTGGCGCCTAATGTAAGTAGTAAAATTCTAACCGTAACTGATTCGAGTAATGGTTAACTCGAACGTTCTTTCGGGATTTTTAACATCAAAACAATAGCTGTTGTTCTAGTTTTATTCTTTCAATTATGCTCTATTTTTAATGGTGTTTTTAAAAGTATTAGCATTTTAATAGCTCCCAGAATAGAATGTATAACGGAAACTCGCTTTCCATTTCAAATGTATTCGGACTGAAATCTCAAAAACATTTTGATGCAAATTACATTTACTTTACTCTCCAATATCGAAAATAAATCGTTCAAAAATGTATTTTCATTATTCTTTCTATTCCGTTTCGACGTTTATTTCTCCATTTTCCTTAAACAAATTTTTCTTTCATATCATAAAAAGGGTTTTATTTTCAAATGCATGAGAAGAAAGCATATCAGAGTGAAATTAAAGACATTTTTCCGCAATCTATTGGCTCTGTAAAAAAAAAAAAAAAAAAAAA
>KK112103.1:93046-141535 GCA_000611955.2 Stegodyphus mimosarum
TTTAACGTTTTTCGTGTTAGCTTTATTTATTAAATATCACGTTCTTCGCACTTAAACCATAAAATATAATTCAACAGTAATGTCAGAAAATATTTAAAACAGCATATCTTTAGAATTTCAGATATACAGTTTCGTGCGCCGGAGATAAAAATGTTTTTTTTTTCCGTATATGTTGCCATTGCTCGCTTTGAAATCGTAGAGTTTGTTCATCAAAAGTTCGTTAAATTTTTACAAAATATGAAATAGGTAGTAAAACAAATTCCGAATTCTTAATTTGGACTTCCGGATGCCCATATTCGAGTGGAGACGTACGTTATTTAAAATTGGATGTCTCTAGGTACCGTTGTTTTATCATAATGCGAGAAACATACATACATTCACGCAGATTCCTCATTATTTAATTTCTTTAAATATAACAGAGGGCTCTAATATTTGGTGGCAACAATTTAAGAAAGTGATTTCCCGTTTATAGTAAATAGACGCAAAATGACAAAACGAAATTAATAGCCCTTCTAGGCTAACGTCCTTTAACTAATAATAATAATAATAATAATAATAGTAATAAAACTTTTTAGATTTTACATTATGTCTAAACGAACTTTTTTTTTCATTTACAGACACATACACATTTCGAGAGCATGTGGGCTAAAAATATTTAAAAACAGTATATCTTTACAATTTCTTGTAGGCAATCTCGCGAGCTGGAGATTAAAATGTTTTGTTTTCTACAGTGCTCCCACTGCTCGCTTTAAAATTGTTAAGTTTTTTAATCAAAAATTCGTTGTTTTAGTTTTACAAAGTTTTATAAAATCTGACATAGACGAACAACAGATTCAAAATTAGGGCTTCTAAGTGCCCATGCTCGAGTGCAGGACCATGTTACTTAAAATTTGATGACTCTGGGTAGCGTTGTTTTTTCACAATTCGAGAAACATAAGTACATTTATGTACATTCTTCATTATTTAGTTTCTTTAAATATACTATAGGGCGATAAGATTTGATGGCAACAGTCTGAAAAGTGATACGTCGCATTTAAGTGATTCCATGCACAATGTCGTTTCGAGACTAACAGCCCTTCCGGGCTTAGACTAATAAAGAAATATATGTTAACAGGAGTGAATTAGAGCGCAGATTGGTAAACGGCGAGCTCAATGAGAGCATGAAAAGAAGTTAAGAAACCCTCTGATGCGATATTAAAATCGGAATTAAGACTGTACTTTTTAATGGCTGCTAATTTTGTTTTTTTTGGGGGGGGAGAGGAAGAATTGAAACAACACCTCACATGAAAAAAGGCAAAAAAAAATATTTTTTTTTTTCAAATTTTATTTTTTCCTGACTCATTAAATGGTTCTGTTCGATGAATAAAACTCAGTAAAAAAATTGCAGCTCAATCGTTCGTAATCTTCAAGTTCCACAAGAAAACCAAAGAAATCCATCTTGGTGTCGAACTTCGTAAGTTCGTTCTGAGACTTGATTCGACTGCGCATGAATCTACTTCTGGCTTGTGCACCAGTGACGCTTCTATCAAAAGTCTCACATGCCTCTATACAACTTGAGAATGACAAAAAAAAAGCTTTCCTATTTCAAACTGAAAACCGTCTTTATTCAAGCTTATGTCTTCGTCGCTGAGTGTGCAGGCAAGCGTCCACATTATTCAAGCGTCATGTTTTTTTTAATCGCAACTGCAGGATGACAACGTCAAAAAGAATGCAACAACCGGTTTCTTCGTCTCTTTCTGCTGCTGGAGTTCGGAGGTGTAGGACGCCCTTCGGGACTGTTCCTCTCCTGCCTACGTGACGAGCCATTTTCTGTTCTTCTTCCTTGAATGTGCGTGATAATACTTTGCAAATTTTGTGAAAGGAATACAGCTTGATGGTACAACACAACAAAAGTATTTCTCCAGATTCCTTTAATATCACTGCTGCTGATAACTTTCTGCCCAGCTACATTGTCGATTAAGATGTCTTCGCTTCGCGAGTGATCACCGTGCGCACGTGTCTTCTCTTCTTTCGATATAGAAAAAATACAATCGTTTACCGAATATGCTTATTGACTGTATTAGTATTTGATGGTTCCTACCCCTTCAGAACTTTCATTTTGCATAGCTGGAACTTGATTGGCTATATTGAAGAGCTCAGCTTTAAATTCTTAATTTTTCGTAAACTCACATGTAACATGTTCCGGGTGTATGTTGTTTAAGTACTTGCGTTTGTCTGTCTGGCAAATACCTTCTTTATTATTCTTTAATGCTTATTCTGAAATGGTAATATGAAAGAAAAGTAAAAATAATTGATTTTCTTGTGATATATTTGAGTTATCATCTTTTGGGGTAAGTTTACTTTGATCTTATACTTCTTTCATAGATCACACATATCTAATCTAACATTTGTATATATCTATAGGTTATTGCGGATTATTGACACAACGTATTCTCAGTAATTTCAATCTTAATTGATGATTTAAGAAGGTAAATAGATTATACCTTTAGTACCCACTTTCGATCCAAATTCTATCACAATTTTCTCCATTTTTTATTACGCTGAGGTTCAAGTTAGCTCAGGGAATTGTCCCAGCGAATCATCTCAAAATACTCTTCTGCTTTGAAGTTGAATTTCGGAAGCAAAAAATATTGTTATTTTCCCCTTTAGATCAGTTTCTTGCTGTAAGCATTCTTAGGCCAAGTTCACGAATATGTGCTCGTTCATCTTCCAGCATCTCTAACAGAATGTTATCAAAGTGAGCAAAATAACAGTTCCTCTGAGTAATTTCTGGCAAGAATGAATTTTTCTCGATCATTTCGTGAGCATATAGTGCTTCATGTGTTGTTCTCGGGACTTTCTCCATTTCAAACCAGGATGGCACATAAATTTTATAACATATTCGGCTGGTAGCTTCAGGTCGTCTGTTGGTTCCGTGGTTGATCCATAAAAGCGAAGAACTCTGTTTATTGTAATGAGCCATCTTGAGTGGGCCAACCCAGGACTCCTGTTTGCTGGTCCAGAAGGACATTCGCCAAGGATACTGCCTTATAAATATGAAGGAGTTATTTTTGGTCGGTGCTGAGGTCTTTTTTCTCTATTTCGGATAGATCAACTGGAATGGGGACATAACCTGTCACGAAAAGTGTTTCACATGTTTTCAGGGATTTTCCTATTTTTCCAGAAAACTGTTGTGTCCCAGATGCATTTGCATCAATCTTTTGGAAAAGATGACGAAGAGGCAGTTCATTGGTGTACAACAAGCCAAATGCAGTTTATGACCAACAAAGATATCAAAACGTCTAATAACGCAATAATAATTTTTTCTTCCCAGTGTTCTCGCTCGTTTCATCACACCCAACGGCAACCAGTTTAGAAAGTTCAACACTTTTCTGTGCAACAATGTTGGTGATGCTTTTATGTTATATCTGCACTGGACCCAGAATCTGCAGTCACATGTCCTATAAAAACAGAACCAGGTTTCCAGGGTTTGACGTGAAGACAATATGCTGTTCCTCAGCTGTAGCCCTGTAAAAATAATTTCTCTTCATCTCATACACTATAATTTTGTTCTTCCCTCCACAAAAGTAGATGCTATGTGAAGACTGTATTATTGGTGTACAGGTTGACTGAAGCTGGGACCGTACCTTACAACGTTCTGTCCGCAGCTTACTCCTGTCAATAACTTTAGTTGGAGAATCTTTAGATACAATTCCCAGAGGAACTTACCTGAAGTTGTAAGGATTTTAAGTTCACTAACGTTTATTTTATTTTAAAACTTTACTATCATCTCTTATTTTCCACTTCCGGCCAGAATGAAAGCGTGAACATGATTATGCAAATTGTACTTGCTAACGCTTAGGTATTTAAATTATGGCTTTTTGCCAATAGATAAGAAGGAAGAAGGAGAGAGAAAGAGAGCGCTCTTGCTACGAGACTTCACACGAGCTTGCCATCCGTTACTGTCCGCCTTTAAGGCCAGAGTTTAACCCTCTTGAAAGTTAAAGACGTATTGTAGTTTTCCGCAGTCATCTGTGTACAATATTAAAAGTTAGCTCTTATTTAAATTTTATTAAGTTTGTAGTCTTGTATTCTTTTACGTTCGGACTACAAGTGGTTGGTCTTTGTATCCCGAAGAGCGGGAACGTCTGTAAAATCTATAAGCAAATAAAAGGTAATCTGAACCCTTCTTACCTTTGTTGTATCTTCTACACTCACGCTAATATAGATTTTAGTAAGCTCCCTGTTCCTACTCAGGACTGCAGTCAAGTTTGCAAAGTCAACTAGAAGAAACAGTAGTCCTGATAAGGTAATTTAATTAAGGCATGGAGCTTTTTTTCCAAATTCTTGAAATGTCACAGAAAACAATTCCGACGATGTCCGCGATTGATGGTTCTTTCTTGTTCCCTTTCCACAATAACGTGTTTTTGAGCCAAAGGAAATGCTTCCTTACATCAGCATATGTGGAGAAAACTGTCTCTTTAAGTTGTACTGGAGTTTCAAAAATATAACAAAATATTTATTCAGAAATATTACGTCATCTTAGACCAATATAAACAATGACCGATAAAGCAGAATTGACAAAACACACCGAACAACCAACTAATTAACAATAAAAGTCGTTGAAAGATCATGGAAGCCACCTGATTGCTTACACCAAACTAGAACCAATAGTCAGATTAGAACCCGTTCTGCTTCCTTAGTAGTATATTTTGGCATTAAATTTGATATTGGAGGCAATTTCTTACTCTAATATTGGCGTTTTTGACAAAGTAACTCATGAAAAAAGTATAAAACGGTTTAAAAAGTCAGTATAGATATTCACTTGAGATGTGGAACCTCAAGATGTCAACAGTTTAGACTGAAATTTGAATACAATTTGTTCTAGCCCATTTGATGACTGAAGCTATATAAATTTAAAAACAAACAGGATTTTCGCTCCACCCTGATGAAGAAAACTTGTCAGTAGTTCCCAAAAGGAACGCGCAGCAAGGAAGGAGAGAAGCAGGGCAAGCAAAAGAGTAGGATTTCTAAAGACCAAATACATCAGCAGTAAATAAGGCTACAATGAGCTGGGAAGTAACAAAAATTCGACAATGCCCTACAGTTAAACGGGGACACCTTCATCCGTGCACTTAATAATACACTTATTAATGAATGGGATAAATTACTCCAGCAGCTGCTGGATAACATTATGCAAAGCATGGCATGACGTGTGGTATCTTACATCACCCTTCATGGTTGCTAGATCCCATATCGACATCTTATGCCAGAATACGTGCAGAAGATAACTCCATTTTTTTCCTTTTACATATTCAACACAACATGACCCTTTTGTTCTTTGAGCACTTTTTAAAACCTTCTGCTGCTTATTGGCCTCTTCCTTCGTCCATGTATTGGTGGTTGATCCTAAGGGTTTCTGAACTCCACTACCAACCTTCCATCTATGAAGTGGCAGGCATTCTTAACGTGCATCATGTCTGTTTTCTATATTTAATTTCTTCTACTGTAATTTTTATCTTCGTTTCTATAATACTTTAAGAACTTTAAAATACTTTGTGAACATTTCAAAATTTTATATGAGAAGCACTTTTACTCATAGGTGTTGAAATATTAAAATGACGGGTTTCAAATAGTCGAAAAACAAATTCAAGCCATATTTTGAAAATTCGAAACGATTTCAGAAATTAGGTTAAAAACTTTGCGCGAATTCCACTTAAAAGATATTTTCTAGCGCTATCCGACAGTGCAAACAGTAAATTCCTGAGATTTTTAGTTTGTTAGTTTAACAAAGATATGCAAAAATAAAAAATAAAATTAAAAAAAAAATCTGAAAGGTTTCAGATTTTAAATTACTTCCAAAGGGGCGTTTTTTCAACGTTTTGTGTGTTACCTTTATTTATTAAATATCATGTTCTTCGCATTTAATCCATAAAATTCAATTCAACAGCAATATCGCAAAATAATTTTGAAATGAGCATATCTTTAGAATTTTCGATACACAGTTCCGCGCGCTGAAGATAAAAAGTTTCCCCCCCCCATAGAGTGTTGCCATTGCTCACATTTAAATCGTTGAGTTTGTTCATCAAAAATTCGTTTAAGGTTTCTAAAATATGAAATAGATAATAAAGCCAATTCCAAATCCCAAACTTTGGCTTCCAGATATGCATATTCGTGTGGAAATGTTCGTTATTCAAAATTGAGTGGCTCTAGATACCGTTGTTTTATCACAATACGAGAAACATACATACATTTATGCAGATTCTTCATGATTTAATTTATTTAAATATAATATGGAACTGCAATATTTGGTGGCAACAATTTGAAAAGTGATACAGCCGTTTATAGTGATTCAGCGCAAAATCGCAAAACGAAAACAATAGTCCTTCAGGGACAAAGCCGCTTTGGACTTAAAAAAAATAAATAAATAAATGTGAAAGGATTTAAATTTTAAATTACGTCCAAAGAGGCGTTCTTTTAACGTTTTGTGTGTTACTTTTTTTTTATTCAATATCATGGTTCACGTAATCAAACCATAAAATTCAGTTCAAGAGCGATATCGCAAAATAATTTTTAATTGAGCATGTCTTTAGAATTTCCGATACACAATCTCGTGCGCCAGAGATAAAAATGTTTTTTTTTTCCCTTCCTTTACAACGTTGCCATTGCTCGCTTTGAAATCCTTGAATTTGTTCATCAAGCATTGTTTAAAGTTTTACGAAATATGAAATCGACAATAAAACAAATTCCAAATTTAAAATTTGGGCTTTCAGATGCCCATATTCGCAGCAGGATTACGTCATTCAAAATTCGATGGATCTAGGTATCGTCGTTTCATCACAATAGTTGTAATATTTGGTGGCAACATTATAAAAAGTGAAACGGAGATTCAGAGCGATTCGACGCAAAGTCCGAAAACGAAAACAATAGTCCCTAAGGGACAAAGCCCTTTTGGACTAATAATAATAAAACAATCAACGATTCTAATGCTGACCTGATATGGATACCACATGACTTCCTTGTACGGCCTATTAAATTATACACATTTTGGACTGCATTTCATTTAAATGTATTAAAATGTAAGCAAATGGCTTGTTAGGCTTAGCCCCTCTTAACTTTTCAATTACTGGTAATTCTACACAATGAAATTTACCAAAGGCATAAAAACTTTAATCGCAACATAAGAACAACATAATTCAATCACTTTTAAACAAAAAATGCGCACTTTACTAACATATTTGACGAAAAAAACTGAGCTCGCCGAGCCTGGGAACAAAAGTGGTATTTGGTGTGATCGAATGCAACCAAAACGGAAGGTGCACAATTACATGTTACAGTAGTCCTATATACAAAATTTCACCGTTCTACTGCCACTCGTTTTTGAGTTATGCGAGGTACATACATATGTACTTACAGACGTCACGAAAAATTCTCTTCTGAATCCATTTTACATTCTTTTTTGGCAAAAGCAGTCCCTTTATTTTGTCCGTACATACATATGTCACGTGAAAACATCGTTCAAATGGGTTCGATAGAGGTCAAAATATATTCTATGAAGGTGGATATATTCTATGAAGTATGGTACTCGACATTTTTCGCGGTTACAATACTTCCTTTACTTCGTACCCCAAGGAAGCAAAAATATGGCTTTATAACAGTTTATTTATTCCTCATTTATTTATTCGAATTTATTATGTTTCATTTTTGCTATTTAACAATGAAGAATCTGCTTGCATGTATGTTTGTATGTTCCTCACAATTGCGGAGAAACGGCAATACCTAGAGCTACATAGCTTTGAACTCACAGTTTTAGCTACACAGTTTTGAATTCACAGAATAGCTACACAGTTTTGAACTCAAGCAGTAGTCCTCTATCCGATCATGTGCATTTAGAAGTCAGAATTTTGAATTTCGAATTTTTATATTTCGTATTTTGCAGGAATATAATGAATTTCTGATTACTAAACTCTCCGATTTCAAAGCGAGTAGTGGTAACACTGTTCGAAATAATGCATTTTATCTCTAACGCAGGAAATAGTTGCCATTTGCCGAAATGTAAGATATTAGTCTTTTAGTTTTTATCAACAAAACTACGCTATTTAAAAGCAAATACTTTTTATCTTCCATGAGACAGAGTGTTGCCATTCAGTAAAGCGTAAGATGTTTAACATTCAAACTTAATTGTTTTTCAAAATTAAGTTCTTAAAAGTATTTTTTCTACTTCTTAATTTGTCTGATTTATATAATAATGCGTTAAAAGCACGACATGTCTAATTATAAATACAAAATATTGTTACAGATTTTCATATTTATTTGGCTATTTATTTAGAATTGTAATTAAAATTGCTTTATTTTCCCGTGCAACGCAGACGATTTTGAAAGAGAAAGCTACGTCCGAAATGTAAAAATAAAAGAGCGCATGCATTTAATATTTAATAAATAAATATCTCGTAATTATTGTTAGTTGTAGCTGTTTAAAACGAACTGCTGTTTGTTTACTTAATGCTGTAGCGATTTCGCTGTGAGATAGAATTAGATTACCTGTTTTGAATTGAGTTTTGCTAAACGTTTGAGATATTGTGACATTGTGCGAATATCCCTCAAGAAATATTTCAGCATTTTGATTTATTTCTTGTGGAAAGAATAGATTTTTGTTAACTTTTTAACGACTTGTGCATTCAATTCATAAGGAGCCCGTACGCACGCAACAATACTTTAACAAAATTACTCTAGGCGGACTCATTAAAATCATAATATAATTAGTTGGTTCTTATGATAACTATTTTAGTCTTATTTTAGTCTGCTATCGGCGGAAATTCACTTCCGGGAAATAGCATAATGTGTTTTGAAAAAAAAAAAAATAAATAAATAAAAGACAGACCGGAGGTTAATCACCTTGAAATGCAGGGTTTTTATAAAGTCCTTATCAATTCTAAGAATAAATTTCGCCTTAATTTCATTTGCTTTGTCGCAATATAATGGTAATAAATTTTTAGAATTTTTCATTCGAGCATTTTTTAGAGAATATAGGTTATATACGTATTATAATTAAGGTAAGTACAGACGTGTAATTTCTTATAACAAAGAGTTATATAGGAAAACCTTTATTTCAAAAAACAAATGTAATCCTTATAACAGCCAATTTTGATATTTTGTTTGGATTGAAAAGTTATTCAGTCTCTTGGGGGGTGGAGAACCGAACAGCAGATTAAATAATATTTTTTAACATAATTAGTTATCACTGTTAGATTTTTATTTAATGCTATTTTCACGTGCACTGCGGGAGAAAAAAAAAGAGAGACTGTTATATATCTCCCGTCCTACTGTACCGATTGACGAAACTCAAATTGCGTTTTTCATGTCCCCAAAGCACGACTTTGGATATATATTAGATTTTTACATGGAATTGCTCTAACATAGGTATTTTGACATAAAAGCGGACATTTTCTGAAATAACATGCCATTTATTTTCCATATTTCTATTCTACGACTCAAATTATGCCTAGATATTAAATTCTGTAATTTTTGGTAAGAATTTAAGGAGAAATACAAAATTTTATCTTGGCGCATTTTTTTCAGTTTGCGCCAAGAATAATTCACTTGGCGAACTTCTTAATTTATAGCAACCTATTTTCCTTTCTCTTTTTTCCATTGTCTACGAGAGGAAAAAAATCATCGTTTATACTTTCAAATAACTTTAATAGAGCGCGTAAACCACATTTTCGTTATTATCGCTTTTAACAAATATGCCAAATGTTAAAACGCGTGATATGTAAATTCAAGTATATCTTAGGAAATTTTGAATAAAAAAACTCTAATTTTCTACAGAGTAGCGTAGCAATACATCTATTTTAAGATGATGGTAAAACTTTTATAGGCTATAATTCAAAATGTTTTTCGAAAAATTTATAAAAATTATTTTAAAAACAAATAATAAAAAATGGGCGGATTTTATTTGCATTGAAACTAAATTTCGAAATGTGACAGGAAGAATCAAATAAGTTCAATAAAAAAAGAGAGCTCATTAAACATATACCAAATTCAATTAACACTGAGGAACTAAAATTTTGAGAGCTAATTTTTTAAAAACTACTCGCGCGATTTTTACGGAACTTGGCAGTTTGGTATTATTTGAGTCGTAGAATCGAAATATGGAAAAATATTGCCATGTCAATTCAGGAAAAAGTCTGATTTTGTGTTAAAATACCTATCTGTTAAATTTTAATTTAAGAGAGATAGTTTAATTTTTCATTTAATGCTATTTGTAATGAAGGTGCAAATGTAATCTCAACGGCTGCTTTTTCTTTCTTCTTTTTAATTTTACAACCATTTTAATGGAAAAATTAAAGAAACACAGTTATACAAATTTTAATCTCAAAAATAATTGCAAGATACATAATACAGTGTGTTTATAAAGTCTCGGACACATTTTGATGTTTAGTAACTCATAAAATAATTTATAGATTAAAATTAATAACATAAATGGTTAGATAGATTCAAAAAGTTTCATGACCCTTGTCAATGAACTTCCACGTGCGCCCCCTTCGTCGCACGGAGAATGTCAAGTCGATATTCAATTTCACGCCAGGTACCGGCAAGCGTGTCGGCATCCATAGAGGCTATTGCGGTTGTCATTCTGGCTTTTAGGTCATCCATGTTCGACACCCTCCTCCCGTAAACGTTGTCCTTTACAAATCCCCAAAGGAAAAAGTCCAACGGCGTTATATCGTGTGATCTGGGTGGCCAAGGAATTGGACCTCCTCGCCCGATCCATCTTTCTGTAAAATGGTCTTTCAAAGAACTACGATCGATGAGGTGGTACACCATCTTGTTGCAAACCGACATGTGGCTGAAGCTCTTCTAGTTGTGGAAATACGAAGTTTTCCAACTTGTCTAAGTATACGACTGATGAGGCCGTCTTTTCTGTAAAAAAGAAAGGCCCCATGACTCGGTCGTGCATTAGTCCACACCACACATTAACCTTTGAGGAATCCCTTTGTACCTCACGGTATACATGGGGGTTTTCAGATTCCCATATACGCACATTATGGCGATTAACAATGCCAGAAAGATAAAAGGATACTTCGTCGGAGAACATTATGCGCTTCAGAAATTCAGCATCATCTTCTATCCTCCTTAGCATATCTGTTGCAAAGGACACCCTCCTAGGCCAATCGTCCGGTTCCAAAACTTGAACATTTTGAACTTTGTATGCATGCAGTCTTAATTTTTTCTTAATAACCTTATACGCCGTCGAAAATGGCATATCCAATTTCTTGCCGCTGATCTCACAGATCTTCTAGGATTGTGTTAAAATGTCTCTCTGATGCGCTCAACATCAAAATCACCTGTGCAGGGACGTCCGGAACGTTTCTTATCTGCGATACTTCCAGTTTCTAGAAAATTCGTTTTCCTCCGCAAGATGCTGCTTTTGGATGGAGGATCTTTCTGGTAAATTCTTCTGCAATTTCTCTGTGTTTGCATTATGCATTTCGTTTCTATGAGCCACCATAAAATCTGAGTTTTCTCTTGCAGTGTATGCATTCTCCTTAATATCCGGTCGAATAAAACATCACATACAAAAGTACTAGAACAAACACATCCAAAGTAAACATAACATTGCAATAGTTGCCAAAAACAAAAGAGAGAAAAATGCAATTAATAAGCAGACGATATTTAGAAAAGTACAGATATTTAGACTGGAAAATGAAATTATCTGAAATGAACCACACGCGCAGACGATATTTCCAAAAGTAAAGTTATTCAAACCTGAAAAGGAAAATATATTAGTTATTCAATCAGTAAATGCCATAAGTTTGTTTATATCTTCATTATTTTATGAGTTATTAAACATCAAAATGGGTCCGGGACTTTATAAACACCCTGTATTTAAAACTAAGAAATCTAAAAACAGATTTGATAACTTTCGCCATTTTGTACGCTTAACTGCTGTTTAAAACTGCTGAACAAATCCATTGTTAAAAAAGATCCGATCTCTTTTCGCCATTTTGTATTCTTAACAATCTGCGCCATTTTTCAACTAGTCATTCCGTACCGAGCGTTTTCAAATACAAAAGAAATAAAAAAAGACCAGATATATATTGAATCTTGTCTTTGATGTGTAATTAGTAAAACTTTTATTCAAAGGGTCTATTCACGTAAATTAATTAAAGTACGTCATCTCGTTTTTGGGAATTTGTTTACATCCCTAACGAAATGTATTCGACTTTCGTCTATTTCCTTAAGAAATATAACATATTTAATTTTGGTAAAATGTTCGGCGGGAGTTAAGCCTTTCGTTTATCAGAGCCGTAACCAATTAATTTCTATGTTACAGAACTTTGGGAAAACAAAAATGGAAATCGCGAGCTACTTTTAATAAAGATAATGTTTTGAGAAGCATCCGCGTATGAATAATAATTAACTAACATTTCCTCTTTGAAGTGAACGAAATGGAATATGCATTTTTTCCCCCTCCCATCATCCTCTCTTTTCATGGAAAACTAAAATGCTTTCCGAAATGCTATTATGAATTGATATTTAGCTTTTACAATCATAGCAATTTCGCGTCTTCATGCTTTTAGCGAGATTGCATTTTGATAAATTGTTGCATTGTACGAAATTAAATTTCGACCAAATATTGTTGACGCAAGGCGCATTGCAGCAGCCAGATTTTGAAAACGTTCCTCCATTTTTTTATTATTTTTATTATTTTTGTTTCTTTTTCATTAATTCGTTATTTTTACTCTTGATAGTTTCTCCGTGCTCTGTTATTGATGGAGTACATAAAACGAGTTTTAAACGTAATGAGTTTTCTAACGATTTTCAGTTACGGTTGTTGCTGCTGCTGCTCGCTTCGTCCCCCCCTTTCCTTCCCACCCTGCACTAGCATACTCTCTCTCCTTTTTCTTTCCCTCTCTTTTAAACAAATGTAAATTTGGTGCAAATGCTGAAGTCCAGAAAAGCTTTATTTTTCGATTTTGCAAGCAGTTAATGGAAAGTAATCATGGCACTGTTTTGCAAATGGAATCCTCAGCTTTTATGCTAAGCCGACGAACAAACTTGAATAAACATACGGGATCTATACCTTGTTCAAAGTGACCTATCAAAGAAATTTCCTTTTTTTTCCCTCTTTTACATCAGAAGCAAAAGATGACTCCGTAAAATTGGCAGAGAAATACACGACAAAGTAAAATGTAAAATTTCACAAAAGCAGAACCCTAGTTCGGCCTAGAGTTTGAATAATAATTTCGAACGCAATCACATGCAGGTCTCTCTTCTTCAGGGACAAATATATTTTTGCAGAGATGGGGGTCCAGGAGGACAGAATAGCAGGTGTGGAAGAGGGATGTGACCGGTTGTCACGTGTACATGAGATGACATCTAATCTTCTGAGTAGATTTCTAAGATAAAGGCAGAAATGTACACTGCCCGCGAAAAATGTGACAGTTCTATATCTCCCGTTCTAGTGAGTCGAGTGACGAAATTCAAATTGCGTTTTTCATGTCTCGAAAGCGTAACTTAGGATACGTATTTCTATATAGCATTGTTTTAATACAGATAATTTGAAAAAAAAATCCGACTTTTTTCTGAAATGAGAGGCCGATGTTTTACCATACTTCGCTTCTAAGACTCATATTATGCCAAACTGCCACGTTTTGTAAATATCGCAAGAGTAGTTTTTAAAAAATTAGCTCTCAAAATTTTAGCTCGTTAATGTTAATTCAATTTGATACGTATTTGTTAATACCTCTTTTTTCATTAAACTTGTACAGACAGTAGGCATTTTTTGATGCAAGAGACGTGAAAAGTGAGCAGTGCCCTCTCCGGGATTCGAACCACAGACCTCTCAAATCCGCGTCGAGTGTGCTGACCACTGCACCACGAAAGCATGACAAGAAGGCGGGAGAAATACCTTATATACTCCCTCTTTTAAAGGGCGACTGGGGGTTAGGTGACCCAATCGCCAAATCCTGGTGGCGGAGAATCATCATCGACCACGGTTTTCAGTTCGGGCGCCAGTTTAGAGACAAAAGGTATTTTTTGATAAAGGAGAGGTGAAAAATGAGCAATGCCCTCGTCGGGACTCGAACTACAAACGGCTTGAGGGTGCTGACTACTACATCACGAAGGCATGGCAAGAAAGCGGGAGAAATACCTTATAAACTTACAATAAACTTACATGATTCCTTCTTCCAGAACTCAAAATTTAGGCTTTATCTAAATACAATTCTTACATTTTTTTATGATTTATTTTTTAAATTTGTATTTTTAAATATTTTTTATAAATTTTTCTAAAACATTGTTATATTATAACCTATAAATTTGCTTAAACACTTTGTAAGGTTCTACTGTCTATCTACTGTTGTGCAGAATCTGCAGAAATAGTGATTGCACCGAAGAAGGGTTAAAACTGCCCTTTATTAAACTCTTTAAATTATGTACAATGCCTCAACGGGACGCTAACATACTACGCCTCCGCTTGGGCGGTAACTAAACAGTAGAATCAAAACTCAAAATTGGAGATATTCACAAGTAAGTAGAATTAAATTACAGGGCTCATATACAATCCTGTATTCTACAGCGCGTAGACGAGTCTAGTGGCATCAAGATGATAGCTATTAAGCCACATCTAACCAGCAATAACTGCTAAGCGGAAGCTTGCGTTTAACCGCACGCAGAGATTTCCCAGACTCTCTCTCACTTTCCTTACTGGAACGTCGATATTTAAACTTTTTCTCCCACTGGTAGAATTTGCATTTCTTACGCGTGCTACCAAATTTAAATATTCTGGTGCTGACAATTAGGGCAATGAAGGCTTATAGGAAAGTAACTTAAAATTAAATTTAACTGGTTATTTAAAATAAATATAAATCCCTACAACTTAATAAACTAAATTTGTAATCTGGGTACGTCTACGGAAAGAAAAAGTTATAGTAAAAATTCCAGATCATAATAACTGGTAAATTAACATAAAATTCTACATACGTTTCATTGTTCTTTAACCTCAGTTGTATAATTTTTTTGTGGAGTACTAGGTTACTGGTAGGGAACAGAGTCTGGGGAACGATGCTCTAGATTGTCTTTGCCCTAATTGCCTGTGTTCAGATGCTCCATTTTCGACAAAAAAATGCAGTAAAAATTGTGAAGATTGTTAAACATATAAAGCTAAAAATATTCTAAAGTTTGAAATATCGGGAAGATTTTTATTATGATTCATCTTTCTGTAAAAGTAAGAAAACATCTCAACTCTCGACACCTTGCTTCAAGTCAAACCTATTTCTTTCTTTGCATAATTTGTGGAAGCCAATTCGTCATAAATGCTCCCTTGTAAGCAACAGATACACGAGTAGATATATATATCCATTACTTTCACAGGGCTGAGATTTAAGAGGCATTTAATTAAGCGTGGGGAGAGATTTTGTGACCTATTCACTTGATTTACAAGAAAAGCACAGACGCGGTAATGAGTTTTACAAAATTAGAGGCCTCTAATTATGTGGTCCGTGATATAAAGTCGTCGATTAAAAATCACTCACCGCATCAAAAGCGGTGATCTATTTTGGTGGATGGAGAGAAAGGGTTGTCGTCCGGAATGGGAGGGATCGTCCTTCCTCCCGTCCGGGACATAAAATGCCGGACTATCGAAAGGGGAAGTTGTGAATGGGTGCCGTAATCGCAGTGACCGGATTTTATAGGATTATGAGGCTTTAAGGTAGCGTTGTATTTTTCGCTGCTAGTCATTATGTGCCAGAATTTAGGATGAAATGACATAATCCGAAGACATCGTCTGACACAGAAATTACCCAAGCAACATGCATTCGTAAATTGTACGCGCAAAATATGTGAAACTGACGAAACTGACACTTCGTCTAAAAAACGTAAAATATGAAAGTAAAAATATCACAGAAAGGCCCCGAAAAAAGTAGTAAATATTCCCGTATATTTTTGGGTTTGAATGTACATAAAATGTACACTGCGGAAAAAAAAAAAAAAAATGAACATGCAAAAAAAAAAAAAAAGGAGGACAGTTCTGTAATTTCGGACATCATCTTAAAGAAGATGTATTTCTGAGCTCACCTGCAAAAAAATAGAGTTTTTTTAATTCAAAATTGCCTAAGACATACGTGTTGGCGTATTTATTATCAGCAATAATAACGAAAATGTGGTTTACGCACTCTGTTAAAATTATTTGAAGGTATGAACTGTGACTTGTTTTCCGTTCGTGGACAATGAAAAATAAGAAAAGGAAAATAGGTTGCTATAAATTAAGAAGTTCTCCAAGGGAATTATTCTTGGCGCAAACTTTAAAAAAGTGCGCCAAGATAAATTTTTAAATTTCTCTATAAATTTCTCTCCAAAAGTTATAAAATTTAATATATAGGCATAATTTGAGTCGTAGAATCGAAATATGAGAAAAAAAATGGTTTGTCATTTCAGAAAAAATCCGTTTTTGAGTCAAAATACCTATGTTACGACAATGCTATATATAAATCTAATACATAGCCTAAATCGAGCTTTCGAGACATGAAAAACGCAACTTGAATTTCGTCAACTGGCCCAGCAGAACGGGAAATATAACAACTGTTCTTCCTCCCCCCCCACAGCGTACGTAAAATTTAGGGATATTCATAAGACTGGCTACGCCTTATTCGTAGGTTTTAAGTACAATTTTCGTATATTTCAAGAATTTACGTACGTTATTGGCAAAACTTTATGCATATTTATTGCAAGTACGTAAGTTTCTCCAAATTTTTACTTCGCCGGAGCGTGTGTTTTTAGTGAAACCTTACATCCAGTTTCCCGTAGTTTTACTGCGCATAAACACATAATTTTTGGTAGAAATTTACGTAAATCTGAGTGTGTACTTTTAGTAAAAATTTATGCAAATCTACCATATTTTTACTACGCTTAAAATAATATTTTTAGAAGTTTTTGCAAATTTTTTAAGATTCATTTAAATCTCGACCAAATTTATGCTAATTTTCCTCTGTTTTTCCTTTCCTTCACATGTATAATTTTGATTAAAATTTAGGTAAATATCTTACGTGTATATTACGCAATAAATGCGGATTTGTTTCGCGATAAACGTCGTCCAGATATATGACTATTTGCAAATTAATAGTGCATGCCTTGAAGCAGAAATTTATTGTAAAACGGCTTCACGGGAAAGCAGGAGGTGTCGAAATGAAACGTTATTCGAAAATTCTATGACTCCCATATAAGTGAAAACGCATGATAAAAACAAAAGTGAAACATTCTACAATAATGTGCAACTTACTCATTTCTTACATTCCGCAAACCTACGTACATGTCTAGGTAATATTTGAGGCTATATACACGTAAGGTAAAGTTTTAATCTAAAAATTCAATGGTGAGTTTTCAGTGAATAAGCACAAATTAGGGTCCCAGCAACACATTTTGGCTATTTTCACAATGATGTGCGTCTGTCTGTTTTTGTGTACATGTGCGTCGATTACTCTTACATCAAAATTACAGAAATTTCTGTTTTCCATGTTCAGCCTTTCTGCATTAGATTTTGAAAAAATCTGGATAACCGGAAGAGGTACTTTTCTCGTGTTAAAAGAATGCGCAGTACATTTGTTTATCTTTTAAACTCAGTAACTGGCGATAAGCAAGTATTAAAATAGAATAAATGTTTCTCACTTCATTAAAGGATACTCCAAACTGCAAACACGAGAATTACAGTTAGAATGTAGAAATGTATTTATTATTAGCTATACGAAGGGGTAAATACAGCGAGGTGATACAAACACTATCAATTCTCCACACCTTTGTAGAGACACTATGCTTTTTGTTTTTAAAGCAGGAGACGTGAAAAATAAACAATGCCCTGGCCGGGACTCGATCCCTGGAACTCTTGAATATAAGCTTCGAATATTCCTCCAATTACACAACGAAATCATGCCGAAAGGAGGGTCAAAATACCATATACACTCCCCCTTTCAAACGGTGATTGGGGATAAGGGAACACAATATCCAAATCCTGGTGTTGACGAATTATCGTCCATCACCTTTTAATTCGGGTGCCACTGTAGAGAGTTATTAAGTTTTTTTAATGCTGGAGACGTGAAAAATGAGCAGTGCCCTCGCCGGGATTCGAAACTTGAACTTCTCGAATACGTTTCGAGTATGCTTACAATTATACTACGATGGAAAGCGGAAAGAGGTGAGAAATACCTTATATACTCCCACTTTTTAAAGGGTGACTGGGATTAGGGTTTCCAGTCGCCAAATACTGGTGGTGACGCAGTAACGTCCACAAATCTTACGCATCAAGTGTGTTACCGTTACACCACGAAGACATGCTGGAAGGACGGAGAAAATACCTTATTCCTTGATACATTAATACGCACGTAATTATGCAGGATGGATTTCTGGCCTGCAACCTAGGATACTTCCACAGTGTGCCTCATGTTAGAAATGAACATAAATAGATGCCAGTATGGGAAGTCAGCAATGAGGTCTCTCTACACTAATATTATAACCGAACTACTGCACGGAGCAACTTTGCCGGTTCTTCACATAAATCCGTAGGGCACATGACATGTATGAATCTGGACGTGGATAAGATCTTTGAAAAGAAATCGAAGCAAAGGAAAAGCAGAGAAGCACCGAAAAGGATTCAGGAAAAACATCAATCAGTGTCTCCACATGACGAGAGATAAGAGCGCACTATGAGAATCCTATGACAAAGGAGGAACAACTTCAAGATACAAAAGCTGGCATCAAAGACAATACTGAATACAACAATTCTACAATACTACTATAATAAAACAATGCAACCATACCAATACAACGAAAAAACAACTCAATACAAATTCTACAAAACTACTGCAGTCAAGACTACAATACGATACAACAAATGCAATACTTCAACAAATGAAACAACAGAACCACAAACTACACCTATTCCAAAAAACTACTTCCAAACAGCTTAAAAAGATCAACACAATGATCAAAAGGATTGGAAGTATGAACAGCTACCAAGTGATGAAATCGTCGTCTCCACCCATGAAAGTGTGAGTCTTTCTACACCTTAGGAGTATTGAGTGGTGTTATCATCAGGGTACCTGGGTTCAGAGACCCCTACCCCTTGTGGAATATGTTAGACTTTTCGAATTATGAGGAAACAGGAGAGATACATGTAATTACACTCGAGATAATGAATATTTACAAATAAAATATACATACATGTAATAATAAAATTCCATAGTCAAAAATACACTTAAAAACCCTAACATAAATTTCGTCTTTTCTTTTTGTTTTTTCCCCAGACACAATTCTAAATGCATGTTCTTTCCATTTTAATGGCGACGATCTCTTATTTGAAAGTACGTGGAATTAAATCCACACCCCGTAGTCAAGTTGATTTTCCCGCTTTTTCTACACGTACAGTTATTGAATGTTCTGGAAATATTTAAAGCGAATTGGATTGGCTGACGAGGCTGACGTCATTTCTTGGAAGCTCCGCCTTTCCAGAGATTATAAAAGGACTCGCAAAGGAATATCGAAGGGTCTCCAACTGGAGGATTTCCATTAATGCTGATAAGTCTCAATTGCTTATTGTACGCAGGAAGAAATTAAAAGTTGCTATACAGCCATTATATCTATTCGGCCAGCGGGTACCCACAGTTGACAAGGCCAAATACTTAGGCGTTTATCTCAATCAAAGGCTAACATGGAACACCCATATCAGCTATGTAGCTAACAAAACTAAAGGTGTTGCGCAGCAACTGAATCTTCTACTTGGTAGGTGTTCTAAATTGAATCTACGCAGGAAGAGACAAATTTATCTCTCCATTTTGCGACCTATCATGTGTTACGCCTAGCCGGTTTGGGCTACTGCAAAGAGTAACGATCTGCATAAATTACAAGTAGTTCAAAATAAAATCTTACGCACTATTACAGACGCACATTTTTATATTAGAAACAAACTACTGCACGATGATTTGAAGGTAGAATACATTGATGAGTGTCTCCATAGATTAAACAGTAAATTTTATGACAAGGGTTTACAATGCACGGCGGGCAATTTTAATGCTTCTCTAAATTATATTTGCATCTCAGAAGATGTTACACTTAGGCCGTTTACTGCTCACAGAATGCAGGACCATAATTTCGTCACATAAGCACACACTTTGCTGTATTTCTCATTGTATATATCACCATTTCACAATCAATTGTTTATTTTTCATTTTCCTACAACTTAATATTGCTTCATTGCACATGCATAACTTGGTTTCGAGTATTTCTTATCACCTCTTTGAAACGTGGTAGTTAGCCTGCTGATTCTCTTAGCGTGGCTTTGCACTTCACGGCCAACGGTCCCTTTTTCTCACCTTACTCCGATTTCCCGGCTGGGATTCTAGTTGATTGTTCGCATTATGATGTTCCCTAGGGATCAATTGAATAGAGCTTATAAAAGCGGAAGGACTAAATAAGCATAAGCAATTCGCATTAAAGCATCGAGGGATCTTTTCATTAATGTAACGATGGAGTAAACTTCAATACAAAAAGTTATTAGTTGTTCTTTTTTATTTACTCCGGGGATCTGATTTTTGTAACTGCTGCTTTTCACGGAAATTAATAAATGGATCCCGTTTTTTCTTTAAACTTATCGTCTGATACTTTGAGGTACGACTTAGTACATCATATATATATATATATTTTAAATTATTTGTGACTGAAAATTTAGTTTTTGAGTTAAAGAGAGTATTAAAGATCTGACTATTGAACTGGAGTATTGTTAAATGTACAAGGAGAAATGACAGCAATATTTACAGAAGTTAGCAGAAAAAAAACCCTAGGTGTCGAAGTAGACTTGAAAATGCTCCTAACATCTGGTCGACGTTCGAGCTGGCATTAAATACTGCAATAAAAGGTTAGTATAAACCTCACAGTGCCAAGAGAGGGAAATAACAGTATACAAGAAAGATATTAGCCAAGCAGTTATGGTACACATATAAACACATAATACATATTCCAAATGTTGAGAATGGCAAGAGGTCTATTTAAATTACTCAGGTCATTATAATCATATGTGCATATCTTAATTACAGGATTATCAATACAATTTTGCAGTGCATGAAAACGTTTTGCAAGTTTGTAATAGAATGTCCTTAACTGAGCAATTCGCAATTCCTCGTGGATCCTATTATTACGAACGTACCATGGGGAATTGGTGATTTGTCTAAGTACTGCATTTTGAGCTGTTTGAAGCTTCTTACGATTACTTCTACAAGCAAAAGCCCATACAGGGCAGGCATAGCATAGCATAGGACGCAGAATGGATTTTTAAATAAGTAACTTGTCGTCTAAGGATAAAGCACTGTTTCGAGCAATTAAGGGGTAGAGTTCCTTTTTTCGCACTTGAAACTTTTGGATAATACTTGTAATGTGTGGGATCCATGTGAGAGAATTATTGAAGATCACCCCAAGATAAGGGACCTGGGTCTTTCTGCAGTGAAGTTTAAAAGCTTATATAATGGGGAGTTTCTGTAGGATAAAGTCAATTTTTAGTTAAGGTGGTGAGGGTAACGTAGGATGGGCAGCTTCGTCGCTTCTGTTTACAATGGCGATTCTGCAACTTGAGGCTTATAACAATTGGCAACGGACAACTGGAAATGGTATTGTATTTGAAATTTATAGCAGTATTAATGAAACATTTTTTTCTCTTAAAATAGAATCTAAAAGTTTTGGCTCAGTGGGAACAAGCACGTTAGATTTGGGTTAAAATGGATAAACCGGAAGTGCTACTTTACTTGAAGCTCTTAACAGATTTTCGTAAAAAAATATGTATATTATAATATAATCCAAAACTTGGGGAGAATTGCTGAAACATTGGAGAACACTAACGCGCATTGATACTGGTGCTTAAATACCGCGGGAATACAAGCACTGATCCAAATCAATTAAGATTTGTTGGTACTATCGAAATAACATGAAAAATATTAAATGAAAGTTGTAGAGTCATTAGAATTTTTGAAGTAGGAAACACGAGAAATGAGCAATGCCCTCGCTGGGACTGGAACCTGGACCTCTCGAATACGTCCCGATGTGCTACCATTATACCACGAAAGCATGGCCACTAAAGTATACAAGGGCAAGTAGATTTAACATTCAGTAAGTAGGGATCTCGGTAATTTGGCAAGAAATCGCCAAAAGTTGCCAAAGTTGGTGACCATTTGGCGGCATTTGTGTTTATTAGGTCCCTGTAAAACCCTAATAATTATTGTAACTGAATAAATGCAACTGATCACTATATTAGCTGCAACCGTAATTCAACACTCATCATATTGCTTTCCAGTAATTTCGAGAAGCAGAAAGCACTAGAAATATCTCGGCGGTAGGGTGAAAATTATATAAGGCCGGAGAAAGCAGCTGCTTTCAGTAGTAGTTGTTGTTGCAACTTGTTAGTTCAGAGTGAGATCGGAGCACAGTGAGATATCTCCGAGTTGGGTTTCTCTTTAGATGCGCTTTGTATTGCTTTGTGTTTTACGTTCTTGGTAATCTGAAGTGTAACTACTGATTGTATTATGTGATACTGTGAACACTTGTACGAGTATTTCTGTGGAAAATTCCAGAGTCTTAAAGTGTTTCTTTTGATAAAGTAAATTTTGTTAACCTATCATCGGACGTGTGTGCATTCAACCTATTACGAACCCGCTCTCGTGTAACATTACATTTATAAAAAAATTAAATTTTATTTATATTCAATCAATCGAAAGTGATAGTTTACTTAAAGATCATTGCTGTCAGTGTGGTTTGACAAGTTTAGAGTGCTGTAAGTGAGGTTTGACATGCTATCGGGCAAACTAAAACAGCGTTTTGTACCAAGAAACACGAATCTTATATCTGAAAAGGCAAAATTAGCAAGCCTTCGACAGCTAATCATAGATGGAAATTTAATCACAATTTACCTTTTTCTCTTTCTACCAAAATTACCCAAAAAGCTTCTTCCATTTGCTTGAAGCTTTTCATATTTACAAATATTTAACTGATTAGTGATTTTAATTATAATTCAGTCCTTCTTAAAATTCTATTAACTTTTCGATTTTCGTTATTATTTTTGCAAAAAGATGGCGCTACCTTCTCGTTCGCTTTACTCCTTTTGAGTACAAATGCAACAGTTGCTTTCCCTTCACTGCAACTTTCTTTGCTGCTGACGAAGAGGAGCAGTATTTTTTGCCCTCGAAGTCGATAGAGTCCTTACTAAAATCTACGCCAAACACAGGGTTGTTGCTTTCCCTAATTTCATGCTTGGCGTGTTCCTCTTCTATCTTAATGCAATGCAATTTATTCAATAATAGCATTAATTCGTGCTCAAGGTGTCACCTATCTTTGCATTATATTTAGTAACAGGAGTTGTCAGGACTGAGTATTCTGTGCATACCTTTGGCGAACATATTCGTAACAGTGTCAAAGTCCTGATCTCGAACAGGGAGCTGAATGCAGCTATGTTCTGTGGTAGAATAACTGTGGTTAAGTGGCAGAATAACTGCACGTAAGGAGGGTTTAAAATTACCCATTTATTAAACTACTTTTTACAGCCACTTCCCAACTCGGAAAGGATAACAGAAAATAATGACCGCACTTGGGTCTAAACTGAACAATCAAATAATTTAAAATAAAGTTGAGTAGAAAAATTAAGTAGTCGTTGCGCTCAGAGCTATAAACGCGAGGTTGATCTCTGTTCTAAACTATCAATGGTGCGTAGCAAGGTTTGGCTAATACTAACGCACACTTAGATTACTTCAATAAGTATTAGAGTAACAGCGCTTAGGCTTAGAACTTAAATATTAGCTATTCAGGCGAACGTCGAATAAAGCCGCAGTGATCTGAAACTAAAACTCTCTCACCCACTGAGAAGTTCTTCGCTAACCTTTAAATACAAAACTTGGCTGCACTTCAAATTAGCATAAAGCTAAACGCGTGCTCATTCTAACGGGAAGTTGAAATAAGAGTTCACAGGAAAGAGAAATTAACGTAAAACTTTGTTAGTTTAACTAAAACCTTACAGAGTGTGCTTGCATTTTTTGATGCAAACTGTTGAAGTCTAGCTCTATTGATGTTACCCGCAGTCGCATTTCATGCAGTGTACTAATCTGTTTCTATATTTTGCTTTTGTTGCCACTTACAAATACTTAGAAAGATTTTACACTTAACTATGTCCTTCTGAATGACATTAAAATGCATATAGCTATGTGAGAAGCTCCTGTGCATTTTGCACGAATCTGCAACCAAACATTTAGGGTATGCTCTTCCTTAAATAAAGATTTTAACGTCGAATGTGTTGATACGTCGTTAAGTCGTTTCTTCTCCTTCATTAACAATCTTTCTGATTTATCGTAGCACTTGAAAGGATTTTTTTTAGTTAACAAACATTAGTCAACTAGTGTGAGTGCTTTACAATTTTCTTTTCGAATTTTTAGACCTCGCTGAACCTAGCTTGAAAACCACTGATCCATGCTTTCAATGATTTCCCTCACTCAGTCGAAAAATTTCCGCCGGGGTCGAGCCAACCCCACTGACACTATTCCACAATCTTCATTTAGCAAGAGCAGGGGTTTCAACATCATCCAGCATCTCCCGAACACCCCCAACTCCGGAGAAGAGGAGGCACGCTTTAAGCAGGGCCCCCGAATCAGTCCCCCAGGTCGTTTAAAGTCTAATGAACTCTCATGATGAATGTACACGTCAGAAGTTCGAATTAACATGCAAATTAACAACCGTAATTATTTCCGGAATTAGTTTCGCCGACAGCCCGCTGCACGAGTGACGTAATTTAAGTTTAAATGTGTATATCCTTTCCCCGTCCCTAATAAAACTAAAGACACGGGGAACGAGCGCTTTATCTCTTTCTCGAGTTGAAGTGGAATATCTTTGTAGGAAGGTTTATAAGAAAATCCAGGACGCCTCGTTCCCCTTATCGGGATATTTATCTAAGAAAATGGCTTGGCGACTTTAGGGTGGGAGAACTCTGGAATGAAATACAAGGGGGATGGATTAGTAGGGAGGTATTTAAAGGAATATTTCACATAATTTTACTAGCAGTTTCTATGTCAAGAGGAAGTGTTGACCCCCCTTTGAAGTCTTAGTTGAAAAGTTGAATAATAGCGTGCGGTGGACACAGTGAAAAGGTTAAAGAGTTGTTTCCTTTTAGTGGACATACCGCAAATTCTGAATTTCGTTATAACAAATACCGCATTTCCTGGCGTATTCCCCACGCTAGCTTTATAGCTCCAGGTTTTGAAATTTAAAATATATATACATATATATATATATGTGTGTGTGGGTGTGTGTGCAGATACATAACAAAATACGATAGCTGCTTAAAAAAATAATTGGCGACCTCAAAATTAACATTCTAGATTTGGTGCTCTCCCACTAAATTCATTTGTTCTCCCAAAATCGAGATCTTTCTATCGTTATGTAACGCTACGTGAAAAGAGCAACTAAAAGTAAAATTAACCAATCACAGATTAGCTGCATTTGTACATCAGATTTAGTATAAATACTCTTGGCACAATAGCTACGTCATTATTCTGCTGCATTTCTTTCCCAAGCTTCCGCCATTGCTAGTGTGTCTTCTATGCTCTGCTTATCCGTCTAAAATGATATCGGCCCCCATTAACCTGTGTAAATTGTATATCAGAAGTTATCGTAATTGTTATGATTAATGAGTATGTTGTCTACGAGGAATTATTCAAGTGTGCCTGGAAAACTGGAAATAAAGATGATAATTGGCGGAACTTAGTTTGGTATCTACTTCGCTCTCGCTCTTCTCGCTCTGCCACTCTACCATCACGGCTAAGCAATGAAAATTACCATTTTCCCCGTTTTACCGTCATTTTCCCCTTTCTCAGCGAAGACAAAACCTCGGAAAATATCTTGCGAAAGTCACGCCGAAACTTTCCCTTCTAACTGTTGAAATTTACGACAGCCTAACACAAGAGTCGATCCATCACGGCCAAGCAAACAGGAACTCTCATTCAGTCTAAAATTTCTTCAGCTTCTAAAATTGTTTGAAGGGTGAAGAGTAGGAGATAACAATAACAGTGCGAGAGATTCAAGTTACGGAGAAGTGAAATGAAAATACTTTGTTAGATACTGAAATGCTGGTTATAGTATGTATTCCTATTAGAATGTAGGTTTCTTTGAAAAAATAATACTGCGATAGTTGCGTGTAGTTCCTTCGAGACTACTTTTCATTTGCTGGTCCACTAGCGCCGAGCGGTAGAATCGCTACACACTGGTAGTTCCTACCGATTTAGTGAACGGTCTGGCTGCATGGACGTTTTCATGGTTTTCACCATGCGTAACGTGTATACGAGCCAGTTTCCCTTAGAAAGCTCCCCCCACAAAGGCATACCTTTCCTTAGGCAGATAGCTCTAATGGGCTTTGCCTTAATATACTAAACGAAACCAAACTTTTCAGTTTTTATGTTCTTACTGTAACAGCATCCGTCAGAAAGTATATTATTCGCATAATTTTTACCTTTCGATTTTAGAACAATAAAATTAGTAAAGAAAGAAGAAAAATACGGCATAATCTAAGAATTAATAAAAAATTCAAAAAACATATTACCCTTTCAGGAGGAGTGCTATCATAATAATTATATAATGAATGTAGATCCGGTGAAATTCTTAAAGAGGTGGACTGTGGAAAATGTTAGGGAAAAATGGGTGTACAAGCCCTCTGATCTCTGATAGTATATATAGCGCCTAGAAAGTTTCTTATGATGTCTGTGAGAACGTACATATACGTGCATCGTAAAATATGTGGAAGAAATTAAGGCGATATATTAAAAATGAATAAATGCAAGTATAAAGTAACAGGGACATTTTGAAAAAATCAGGAAATAATACTTTCTCAGAAGTTTCGGTTTGGCTTTGGTGATTACGGTAAAGCCTCGAGGGCTATCTGTCTAAGGGAAAGGATGCTTTCATGAAGGATTTTCTAGGGCAGTCTGGCTCATTTACGCGTTACACACGAAGAAAGCCTCGAAAACGACCATGCACACAGCCCGTTCGTTGGATTCGAACCTGAGATCAAACTACCAGTATTCAGTGACTTCAGCAATCACGACAGTTTCGGGAAACGTGCGATTTCTTAGCAAAACCTCGGGCCGGGCAGAGGGTCTTAAAAAGGGGGAACTTAGAAATTAGATAAAGACGTTTTATCTAATCTGGCAGTTTATGATTTTTGTAGCTGAAGCTCTGTAAGTGTCGCCCGAAAGGTATAGTAGTTAAGAGAGCCTACTACGGTACAGAAGGGCCCGGGTTCGAATCCCAGAGAAGACATGGATGTTTGCAAATGTATAGTGTCGGAGCTGCATGGGCGCACTCTAGATATGCGGCCAGCCGAAAGTCCTCTCGCGTGGATTGGTGGGAGACTCCCGGGGGTGCTCTCCCTCAAAATTGGGGGTGGAAAATAGAATCCAATCTCTCTTCGGATTAGGCTTTGGCAACCATTGTTCCATTTGATAATGGACCCGACAACAAGAAGCTCTGCAAGTGTATTATGCCTACTGATATGAGAATAAATTCGATGATTTTAAAAGAAATACCAGAATACTGAACGATTTGGAAATAAAGTTTCAAATTATAATATTCATGTGTAATACTTTTGATAGGATGAGTTTTGACAGAGGCTCACGGACGACATCTTATATGTTAATTATTATAACGACATCAGATACGTTCAGCAATTACTTTGAAAGGGTTAGAATTCTAATAAAAGTGGCAGTGAAACGCTGTGTGACTACCATCGGTTTCGAAGCATCCTAAGGAACATACGCGTGAAGGTCGAAATGAAGTTTTACTCACCAACCAACTTCCAAATTAGTTATATGTGTTACAAAGCTTGTATAGTTGTAGGGTTTTATAATGACCATGAGATTTCTATCTTTTTTTAATTATTATTTTGCATGCATACCAAGGTTCTCCAAAGACTTTTCACTGTGAACCCCTTCAAAAATTTGTCAACGTTTTATTCTACTTTGTTATATTTGTTATACTATATATTATGTAATTATCTATTACAATTACTATATAATTTATTCTACTTTGTTATATTTGTTATACTATATATTTTGTAATTATCTATAAATTATAAAAAGAAAACTCTCCGTATTACATCTCCAAGCAACGGAAATTCAATTTAAAAACATCATTGAAAATGTATTTTTCAGAATTCAAAATTATTTTTTAAATTTTTAGTCCTTCTTGCTTTAAACACAGTTAAGGAAAAACTAAATCGCAAAAATGCCAAAATCAAAAGTAAACTTTTTAAGTATTGAAAAACCAGTTATTGTTATTGATAGCAGATTAATCGACTTATCAAGGGGATAAACCAATCTACCATCAATTAACAGTAACTAAAATAAAAAAGTAAAAACAAAAGTAGACACAAGAACAAATTTAAAAAAAAACAAATTTTAAAAATCAGAAGATTAAAAGAAATAATCATAAAACTAAATTAAAATCTGTAGTAAAAAAGAAATTTAAAAATCAAACTAGTAAGCAAAAATTAACCAACTTGCCTTCGAAATTTTAAAACCAAATGACTGGAATTAATTGTGTTCTTAGTGAAACATTTTAATTTTAAGATTATTTGCTTTTTAGCAGGATTCTTTTGATTTAGTGACTATTATCTTTTTGATTGAGTATCAATTAGATTTATATTTGAATCTAGCAAATAATTTGATGCTTACTTGGAAGTTAAGATGAAACACTCTCTCTTATTTTAGTTACTGTTTATTGATGGTAGATTGGTTTATCCGTTTATCCCCTTGATAAGTCGATTAATCTGCTATCAATAACAATAACTTGTTTTTCAATACTTAAAAAGTTTACTTTTGCGATTTAGTTTTTCCTTAACTGTGTTTAAAGTAAGGAGGACTGAAAATTCTAAAAATTTTTTTTAATTCTGAAAAATACCTTTTCAATGATGTTTTTAAATTGAATTTCCGTTGCTTGGAGATGTTATATGGAGAGTTTTCTTTTTATAATTTATATTAAATTATTGCTTTATTACTTTGCAGCTTTAGCGCAAGTCTTGGGCTTATTAATTTACTTTTAATTACTTTCATTATGTAGTTATCTATTATAATGATAAACCTCACGTGATCTTTCGACTGTTTATGGTACAGCGTTTATTAATTTTTAGAATATACCGTATTGTCTCGCGTATTTTTCTTCCCTTTTTTTTATTAATTTTATCCTTCGAAAATCGATAGGAGAAAATTATGCGAACGACATTATTTCCGATTAACGCAATAACAGTAAAAACATAACAAATGAAAAGGAGTCATACATGTAACTATTGCAATATTATGTCTTTAAAAGAAACCTATGCTCTAATAAGATCACTCAGTAATATCAACGCTATCATATTTAATAAGATACTCCATATCTACTTTCCTGTAATTTGATTCTCTCTCGTTCTAATTTGTCTCTCTTCTTCTCCTTAGGATTCAAATTATCCATAAATAATTAAAAAAGATGAATGTGAGGCTGACTCGGCGAAATCGTAGACTGTTTATGTCCGTTTATGACGTCGTTTTATGTTTGTTTTCCCAGCATGGATCGGTTCATGTACTAAGCTGGCTTAGAGTTCAACAATTACTAGGAGAAGGCTCGGTGTGGATTACGTAGAGCAGTTTGCGAGGGATTGTCTTTCTTAGTAAGGCGAAAACAATCACTAATTGGGCAAATCTATTTTAATATTTAGGTTAAGCTCGTTGTCTGAACAGAATGAAGACTGGAAAAAAAAGACAAGAATATTTTTAAAATTTTCAAAACCCTGTTGTAAATAGCTAGTGGGGAAAATATACGACGCAAGTTTGTCATGACTGAGTGTTCGGTGCATATTCTTTGAAAACATCTTCGTGACAGCTTAAAGTCCTGATCTGGAACAGGGAGCTGAATGCAGCTATGTTCTGTGATTGAGTTGAAGAATACCTGCACTTGAAAGGGATTTAAAATCCTCTTTTATTAAATCAATATTATTTACAAACCACTTCCCAACTCGGGAGGGATACAGAAAGTAAAAGACCACACTTGGGTCTAAAATGAACAATTAAATAATATTTAAACTAAAGCTAAATAGAACTTAAACAGTCGTTGCTCGCAGAGCTATACGCGAGGTTGGCCTCTAACTAAATGGTACGTAGCAAGATTTACAAACACTAACGCACTTGGATTTATTTAAATAAGCAGTCACGTAACAAGCACTATGGCTTAGAATTTAAATGCTAGCTGGTCAGGCGAACGTCGAATAGAGTGACCGTGATCTGAGACTTTACTTTACGGAGGACGGGACGCCCGATGTACACCATAGGTTGCCAAGCATATGTCCATCGCCCCCCCCTTTGTCTGTTTTTATCAGCTCCACCACAGCCGAGGGAACGGACAAAGCTCTCTCACACTGAGAGGTTTCTACCTCTGGTTTAAATAGTCGTTGGCTCCACTTCAAATTAGCATAAAGCTGAAAACGCGCGCTTGTTCTAACGGGAAGTTGAAAATGAGAAGAGAGAAAGATTTAAATTAAAATAAAACTTTGTTAGTTTAACTAAAACCTTACAAGTTGTCCATTCTAATTTTGTAAATTCTACATTCATTCAAACATTCGTCGAAAATGAAGAAGATAACGAAGTCTCTGAATTATAAATATCGAATCTTAAGGAAGTGGAACAAAATCTTTTCGACTCCCATAACAAATTTGCCCACAACTTCCTTTCCTCGGAATAATGATTTAATAAATCATACATCTTAAAATTTAGAAAGGAATAAAAACTTACTTCGTGAGGAAATCTTTAATTCTGCTTAGAACTTCCTTTTTCTCTTTCGCTAAAAAATAAAAATATGGATATCAAGCATAACTTTAATTTATATATATATATTTGAATTTAACAAAATTTCTATTCGTAAAAAACAGTTTAAAATAAAAAATTAATTATAGAAATAGGTTTAAAAGAAATTATAAATAATTTATATTGCTGCGAACTAATCTACAATATCATTTAAATTCTGAGAACATAAGTAAATCAAGTGCAAGTATCAAAATCTATTAACAAATATAAAATTGTAATAAATTTTTTTAAAATCCTAAAAATAATAAATACGCATAAGTGAATAATTGTTGAGCTGGCAGAAGACAGACTTATCAAGGGGAAGTTGCCCTCAAACCTAACTCTTCAATTATTCAATTCGTGTTTCGTCATTTATGTAGACAAGTGTAAAATTCAAAACCAAAAATAAATCAAATGATATGACCTACCAAAAGCAATTCAAACGAGTGGTACTTTTAGAAAAGAACAAATCAAAGCCAATACAAAACAACGCCCTTTATAAAACCAATTTTTTAGAATACCAATTTAATTTAGAAACTCTCGTTTACAAAAAACTTCCCCGACACGAATATGCATATAAACGAAAAAGATACAGATACTATTAACATACAAAAAATAAACTAGAAACTAAATTAAATAATACTAAAATAATATAATAAACACACAAACACGCATATATATATACATATATATATATGTATGTGTGTGTGTATATATATATAAATATATATATTACAAAACAATTTTTTAAAAGCAGAATACACACATGCCTAATATTTTCGGGTATTAAGCTGCTGAAAACTTATCATTAAAGACACAAGAAATTTAGAACTAATTTTTCAAAAGACTAAAAATTGAAATTCATAATTAATAAATTTCAAATAATCCATTAAATGTTACAAAAAATTTGAAAAATATTAAAACCAAAACTTTTCAAACAAGCAATACACCAATTCCAAAAATTAATGAAATTTAAAGAAAAAGGAACAAAACTAAAGAGAAATTCAATCAACTTCAATGCCACTTCGTCAGGAGGAGGAACACTAGAATCTCTCTTCTACAAAAATCCTTGCTTTCCCGTATCCATAATTAGCCGATGAACCATTTGGATGCATTTTAATTACAATAGTTCAACGGAAAATTCTGGCCCTTTCCCAAAGCAAGGATAAAAAATATTAATTTGTAATTAAAATCTTGAATTTTAAATAAAGAGAATTGAGTTTTATTTAAAGAATTGAAAACGAAAGTGAAAAAATCAAACTTCAGAAATTCACAATAGTCAATGTTTGAAAAATTCGGGATCAAAATTTTTACTTTTAAACATATAGCATATAATCCAAAGAATTTAAAACGTTATAAAATTTAAGTGAAAAGACTTAATATAAACTCACAAGAAGTAATTGAAAACTTCGAGCACATTCAATAGACCTGTATTCTTATTTTTTCGGCATAGCTTCTCTGTTTGGATTTTTTGCGTTACATTACACAGAAAAATGCAACAATTTTACATATAACTGCACTAAAATTATCTGTTTATGTACAAAATTCGTGACAATATATTATCATTGGGGATAATAATTAAATCAATATTAGATCATGAAAGAGTTAACATTCTAACCGGAAATGCAGGTATCAAAATCTACACTCATGTCCATAAATTAAGGATAATGCAAAATCAGGCAAAGGAAGAATTAGAAGCAAAACAAATTTGACTTATTTGTAAAGCTTATTTATTAAACAAAAGGTAAAGAGCAAAAAAGATGCTATATGTTTGATATTATTAAAAAAATTAGCGATTTTTACTCCCTGGAGCAAATTACAAAAAAAAAAAAAACTTATTTACAAAAAAACAGTATTACATGGTTGGTAGGATTGTTAATACATTGTATGTCTCCCAGATGATGCAATACAGTCCGTACAACGCCTAGGCATGCTGAGTATCAAATTATCCATTTGATCTTGGGGGATATTACACCACTCAAAAAGCAATGCTCTCCGAAGTTCCGGTAGACATGTAGAAGGAGGTGACGGTCTGCAACTCGTCGGCCAAGCACGTCTCACACGTACTCTACTGGATTCAAGTCCGGTGAGAATGCTGGCCAGTCCATACGGGTGATATCCTCCGATTAAAGGCATTCGCTTACGATGTTTGCACGGTGAGGACGGGCGTTGTCATCCATAAACACAAATTGTGCGCCCATGTCGCCCCGAAACAAACGTACGTTTTGTTCCAGAATGACGTCCCGATAGATTTGGCTTGTCATGGTTCCAATTTGAACATGCAGGTCAGTTCTGGAACCCAGAATAATTCCACCTCAAGCGAGCACTCCTACACCACCGTAACGGTGTCGTTCAATGATGTTTTCTTGGTGGTAACGGGTACCTGGAGCTCTCCATATGAAAGTTCGGCGAGAATCAGACTGCAAGCTAAACCTGGACTCGTCGGAAAACATCACACAAGCCCACTGTTGCGGTGTCCACAATGCATGCTCTCTACACCAGGCTAACCGCAGGCGACAGTGAGTTGCAGTAAGTGGAACGCATCTGACAGGTCTACGAGCATACAGACCAATCTGCCCTAAGCGTCTGTACACGGTCTGCCTCGAAATTGTCGTACCAGTGGCTGAAGAGAGCTGTCGAGACAGGTCTCAGGCAGTGCTCCGCCTGTTTCTTTTGCCAGTAACTGCCAAATACCAGTCCTCATTCGGCGTTGTAACTCTGGGGCGACCTGTGCTGTAACGTCTACTCGCATTACCATCATCTTGGAATCGTTGCCAAAGCCTGGAGATGACACTCTGGGCAATTCCAAGTTCGTCTGATACTTCCAGTTGTGTACGCCCACATTCCAGACGACCGATAATTCTACCACATAAAAATCATCCAAATGGGTCCTTTGTGTCATTTTGGTTATTGCACTGAAATGCTTATAAAGCGCCTGCGAACAATTTAACTTCTTTGCCTGTATTCCTTCTATATCACTTTCTTACACTTTCGTCATTGTGACGTACCATCGGTGTCATCTGGTTACTTCCTGAAATTTGCATATGATTCTTGAAGGTGTGTGTAGTGATTTTACAGGTGATATATTTATTTTAGAGTTCGATTTCCGCGTGACTCAGAATTATCCTTAATTTATGAACATGAGTGTATTTTTATATTCATTATGTTATTATTATTTAAAAATAACACATAGCGTTAATATTCGGTGGCAACATCTTTTTATTTGAAAAATGATTCAACACAAAAAGAAACATACACAAAACAAGGGAAATTGAGTACGGAGGCAGTTAACCATAATTTGAAGAACGGTTTTAATGTTTAAAAATGTGACATGTTCTGAATGACATACCTGTTTTAAATGCCAAATTTGAGAAGATTTAGATTATCTCATAATACATGTTTTATAAATGTCTGTTCAGAGCTTCTCGAGTAAAGCGCTTTTTCCGGTTTATCTATTTTAGCCCTAATCTAATAGGTTGTTTCCACTGCTATGAAAGGTGTTGGTATGTATTAGATTTATATATAGCATTGTTATAATATAGGTTTTCTGGCACAAAATCGAACTCTTTCTGAAATGACATGCAAATTGTTTTCTATATTTCCATTCTACGACACAAATTAAGCCAAACTGCCAAGTTTTTAAAACATAGCACTAGTAGTTTAAAAAAAAAAACTAGCTCTCAGAATTCTAGCTCCTCAATGTTAATTAAATTTGGTATATATTTATTAATGCCTCTTTTTTATTAAACTTATTTGATTTCTCCTTTCGCATTTCGGAATTTAGGTTCATTGCAAATAAAATTCTCCCATTTGTTGGATTTATTTTTAAAATTTGTATTTTAAAATAATTTTTATAAATTTTTCGAAAAAATTTTGAATTATAATCTATACAAAACATTATCTTGAAGTAGCGGTATTTCTAGGCACACCTGCAAAAAATTAGAGTTTTTATTCAAAATTTCCGAAGATATACGCGATTTATGTTTTGGCTCGTTTTGAAATTAGGCATACTTGTTGAAAGCGATAATAACATCAAATGCGGTTTAGGCACTTTGTTGAAATGATTTGAAAATACGAATGATGCGACTTTTTTTTCCGCTCATGCACAATGTAAAAAGGGAAAGCAAAATAGGTTGCCATATATTAAGAAGTTCGCCAAGTGAATTATTCTTGGCGCAAACTAAAAAAAATTGCGCCAACATACATTTGTGAATTTCTCCCCAAATTTTACGAAATGTAATATTAAGGCAGAATTCGAGTCATAGAATCGAAATATCGGAAAACATTGCCATGTCTTTTCAGAAAAAGTCCGATTTTGTGTCAAAATACCTATGTTAGAACAATCGCTATATATAAATCAAATATAGATCCTAAGTCAGGCTTTCAAGACAGGAAAAACGCAATTCGAATTTCGTCAATCGGCCCAATAGAACAGGAGATATAGAACTGTCCCTTTTTATTTTCGCAGTGTACCACTTCCGGCTGTCCAATTTTACCAGAAATCTAATCACTTCTTTATATGAATTTAGAAAGCTTCAATAAGAAAAACAGAATTTTTTGGAAGTTTGTTTATAAAACTTACCGCGGACAAAACAATCGTCACACACACAGATAAGCAGATTGCAGAAATAATTAAAAACGGGGATATAGGGACTCGAATTCACGTTTACTCTCTGAAAACTCACTATCGAATTTTTGGATGGAAAACATTACTTCCCATAACTGTGCATAGTGATTGGTGGAAGGTTAAAAAAATAAACATATTATAATTTTATATTCTTTTAATTTTACTTGATTGCTGACGCTATTGGCAAAACGTACTTTATAATTTTAATGTTAGTCAACCTTTCTGAAATTAATCACATTAACGATCATTTACTTTACATTAAAAACATTTCTGCAAATGTTTTATAACGTTTGTCTCAAAGGCCACTTCTTTTAATTTGATTCTTTAGCTTCTTTGAACGCGAAATTTCTAATAAAATTACTTTCATTGAGTTTCTTAAGTTTATTATTTTAACGATTTCTTAAAGGCCCTTTCTCCAATCTTGGCCTGAGAGAATTTTAAAGCTTGGGAGAGAAAATTCTTTTAAAATACATCCTCAAGAGGTTTGCTCTGATAAAGAACTCTTATTGTTGAAACAACAATGAAAATTGTGTTCAGTGATAAGGTAAGAATTTACAATGAATAATTGAGAACAGAACTTTATTTCTTAAGAATTTTCTTTATCTAGGGTTAGTTAATATTCTTGGGAATATAATTACTTAATTAATCAAATTTTGCTTCAAGAAAAAATAAAAGATGTGATTAGTTTCCTTTGTAAAAATGTTTATCTTTCTCCTGGATTCTTTATTCATTAAATTTGTGCCTTTAATATGTTTATTAAATGGAAGCCTGAAATAATTGTTAAAAGGTGTCAGATTTAAAGGATTCTGTAATGATTATAATTTAAGCCAATGAAGGGGAGAACATTAAAAGTCTAAAAGGTCAGCTCTATATTATTTTCATTAACTACGAACACATGACATTAACTTCAATTAACAATTAATCACTCGATTCCATAAATTAAAGAATTATCACAAAGGGCGAACGGAATAACACACACACACACAAAAAAAAGTTATATAATAAAAAAAAATCTGAAAGCTTTCAGATTTTATATTACACCTAAAGGTGCGTTTTTTAACATCTTGTGTGTTACCTGTATTTATTAAATATCACGTTCTTCAAACATAAAATTAAATTCAACAGCAATATCACAAAGTAATTTAAAAAGAGTGCATCTTAAGAATTTCCGATACACAGTTTCGCGCGCTGGAGGTCAAAATATTTTTTTTTCGGTATAATGTTGCCATTGCTAGCTTTAAAATCATTGAGTCTGTTAATCAAAAATCCTTTAAAGCTTTAGAAAATAAGAAATAGATAATAAAAAAAATTCCAAATTTTAAATTTGGCTTCTAGATGTCCATATTCGAGTGTCCGAGTGCGTTAATCAAAATTTGATGTCTCTAGGTACAGTCTGTCTATCATAAGAAAAGCTCTTGCCAGTCAGTCTGCAGCTGTCTGTTGCCGTAGAAACGAGCCTTGACCGAGAAACGAGCATTTTCTGTAGCGGTGTCTTGAAGATTTACTTTTCAGTTTGCCATCTTGGTGCATTTAAAGATGAATTGGCAACCCTTGATTCGCCCCTATTTGAAATATGCTAGCTCTGTTGTATAGCGACCGCCATCCGGCAGACATTGTGGCGGGAGCTCTTCTCGTAGACAGACAATACCGTTGTTTTTTCACAATGTGAGAAACATACATACATTCAAGCAGATTCTTCATTATTTAATTTCTTTATTTGCAGGACTCTAATATTTGGCGGCAACAATTTGAAAAGCGAAACGCCGTTCATAGTGAACCAACGCAAAATGGCAAAACGAAATTAATAGCCCTTCTGGGCAAATTGCCCCTTTGAGCTAAAAAGAGAGAGAGAGAAAGTGAGAAAATCTGAAAGGATTCAGATTTTACTGTAACATCAGAGGCTTTGTTATGGTTTTTTTATGCTCTTGCCGAGCACCGCAGATTAAAAATCTCCTCTTGGACTCACACCCTGCTAACACAATTTTGACTTCTTAGCTTTATTAATAAGCACGCTTTCTTTGCACTCAAACCACATAAAATTCAACAGCAAAATGACAAAATATTTAAGAGCAGAGCATCTTTAGAATTCCCGACCGAGTGTTAGGGGTATCACACATTTTTTTAAATATATTCGGAGTATAATTTCATTGAAAACTAATCATTCGAACAGCGAATCGCCTGAAAATTTACCACAGAAAACAAAAAAAAAGTGTATAGTAAGGATTTTAATGAGTCCTGGTACTGTCATAGCATAAAAATATTTAGTATTTCTAATTAGATATCTCATGAATTAAATGCATTTTTATTTAAATCAATCAGCTTAAGAAGTAGAAGTAATATTTTTAACAACCAACGTTGATTGCTTTTCAATCACTTGGTTTGCTACTGAGTAACGGGAAGATTAAATATGAAAAGTAAATAAATATTCTTTTCTGAATGGCAAAAAGCTAGAGCGTGTTGACAATAAGTATTCTGTTTGAGGCAGTATTGTCATATTGCTTCCAAACATCGGAATTTATGGATTAAAAGGGAAATATAAATATTTTGCGGATAGGGAAGAATCTGGCCAGCCAGAGATAAAATGTCTCATTTCGAACAGTGTTGCCACTTCTGGCTTTCAAATCTCTGATTTTATTAATGAAAAAATCTATAAGGTTTTTCTTTCAATCTCTTAAACTTCTTGCTAACGTATGCTGTGAAACCCTATGTAGAGGACAGTGAGCATATCTAGGCTATGTCCTTTGGTATTGAAGAACTACAAAGTCAAAAGGAGGGTTTAAAGTGACCCTTTAATTCAAATAATTACAACTCTCCAACTTGAGAGTAAGCCACCTACTTGGGCTGAACTAAAATAATATGAAATAAGGTGTGTTAACAATTCAGATACCTAAGTTTAACGTTAAGTAGGACGGCGAGGGAAGCCTAACTCTCAGTGAAATGCAATAATGCGAATTTCACTAGCAAGAACTAGTAATTGCAATTTGCCTATGAAGGCGAACTTTCAGTAGACAGAGGAAATCTTTGCGCGCACAGCCTTACGGCGATAAATCCAAGACTCTGTTTTTCTTCTCGTTAACTCCTGCCTTTTAAACTGCTATCAGATATCTGCGATTTGCATAAATATCTCGCTCGCGCTAAATTCGGGCAGCAACTGAAACTTTGAGATATCGATAGGAAAGTTCAAACTAAAAATAACTTGGTTAATTAAAATAATGAATGCTACAAATCTACTAAATTCGTACAAAATATGAAATAAATCAAAAACAAATTCGAAATTCAGACTTCGAAGTGGCCAGGTTCGGGCAGAGGATTACGTACATTAAAACTTCGTTGGCTATATGTGCCGTCATTTTTCCACAATGATGAGTACATGCATATAGATTTTTCACTATTATTTTTTAAATAATATATCGCTATAATATTTGTAGCAACAATTTGAAAAGTAATTCGAACGCAAAAGTGATATGTACAAAAAATGAGGTTCGAGGTTAAAAGCATCTCCGGTTAAACCGGTGAGCTAGCTTCCGCCCCGGGATATATCTGGGTATACCCATACGGAACTGAGTGTCAACCCTACATTATCATTACTTCAAAGTCTACTTACTTCATTACGATAAGTATCTTGTTTTATCACACACATATACACTGAAGTGACAAAAGTCATGGGATACCTCCTAATATTTTGTCGGTCCTCCTTTTGCTTGGCGAAGTGCAGCAACTCGACGTGGCATGGACTCAGCAAGTCGTTGGAAGTCCCCTGCAGGAATATTGAGCCATGCTGCCTCTATAGACGTCCATAATTGTGAAAGTGTTGAAGGTGCAGGGTTTTGGGCACGAACTGACCTCTGGATGATGTCCCATAAATGTTCGATATAATTCACGTCGGGCGATCTAGGTGGCCAGATCATTCGCTGGAATTGTCCAGAATGTTTTTCTAACCAATTGCGAACAATTGTGGCCCGGTGACATGGCGCATTGACATCCATAAAAATCCCATCGTTGTTTGAGTACGTGAAGTCCATGAATGGCTGTAAGTGATCTCCAAGTAGCTGAAGGTATCCATTTCCAGTCAATGATCGGTTCAGTTGCACCAGAGGACCGATTCCATGCCATGTAAAAACAGCCCAGACCATTATGGAACCCCCACCAGCTTGAACAGTGCCTTGTTGACAACTTGGGTCCATGGCTTCGTGGTATCTGCGCCACACTCAAACCCTAACATCAGCTCTTACCAACTGAAATCGTGACTCATCTGACCAAGCGACGGTTTTCCATTCGTTTACGGACCAATCGATATGCTCACGAGCCCACGGAAGTCGCTGCAGGCGATGTCGTGCTGTCAGTAAAGGCACTCGAGTCGGTCTTCTGCTGTCATAGCCCAAGGAAGACAAATTTCGCCGCACTGTCCTATCGGACATGTCCCTCGTACGTCCCACATTGATTTCTGCGGTTATTTGACGCAGTGTTGCTTGTCTGTGAACACTGACAACTCTACGCAGACGCCGCTGGTCTCGGTCGTTAAGTGCAGGTGGTCGGCCACTGCGCTGTCCATGGTGGGATGTTATGCCTGAAATTAGATACTCTCGGCACACTCTTGACACTGTGGATCTCGGAATGTTGAATTCCCTAACAATATCCGAAATGGAATGACCCACGCGTCTAGTTCCAACTACCATTCCGTGTTCAAAGTCTGTTTATTCTCGTCGTGCGGTCATTATCACGTCAAAGCCTCTTCGCATGAATAACTTGAACACAAATGAAAGTCCTGCCAAAGCATTTTGCATTTATACATTTTCTACGCGATACTACTGCCATCTGTATATTTGCATATTGCTATCCCATGACTTTTGTCACTTCAGTGTACATATACCAATACAATTCTTATATTTTCTTATATTTATTCTTATATTAAAAGATGTAAGTAAAGAGAATGATTCATTATGCCATCCATAAATACCAAATTACCTCGTCCCGATGCTGCCATGCACCCCCACGCAAGAACACCTCCACCGCCATGCTTAACTGTTCCAACCAAGTTATTAGAATGAAATTCCTCAATTTTTTTTCTCCATACAGTTATTCGACCATCGGAACCGAAAATGTCAAATTTGCTTTCGTCAGCAAATAGGACATTATTCCAGTACGTTTCGGGTGTATTTACCGTTGATTTTGCCAATGAAAGCCTAAGCTTTCTGTTTTTCTCACTAACAAAATTTTTTTTACGGGCAGAACGCCCACGTAATCCAGCTTCTCTGAGAACTCGTCGAACAGTTTCAGGTGAAATTGAAGTAGAAAACTTTGCATTAAATTCTGCAGAAACTTTTACAGCACTCAAATGTGGGGTTTTTACAAATTTTCTAATAATAAATCTCTCGTCACGTTTAGTTAACTTTCTCGGTCGACTTTTTCTTACCTTGTTTTCAATCCGATTTTGTTCTTTAAAGCGTTTTATCACATACTGCACTGTAGAATGGGATAAATTAACTAATTGAGACATATTTCGAATTGATTGACCACTACTATGGTGAAAAATTATCAATTTTCGAATGCCGTTTGTAATTTCTTTACGACTGCGACCCATTTTTCAATAATAAATAGAATATTATGAAGTAAATAATAAAAAATTAAACCAAACGATTTTTTAAATGCCACCACAATGCAAAAATTAAAAAAAAGCGGCAAACGATCATTCTAATTTTGATTTTATCCAAAAATATTTCAGCGTACGAAGACTTTTGTGAAATCAAATGTTTGTCATTTTTTGATTATTAATTTCTTAAAAATAAAGTTTCGCTATATTTCAAAAATATGTCATGTAATTTAGTTACGAATAGATTATAGATCTTATTATTAAAATCTCATTGAGAAAGTTTACATTTAATTAATGGATAGAGCCCTATTTCAATGAAAATCATAAGTGTACGAACACTTTTAGGAGCCACTGTATGTCATTTCAATTATATGTTTTGTTTATCGAAAATGTGTTGCTAATGCTTTACTGCAAAATATTATAAATGACATAAATTATTTTTCTAAAAATATATTTTTCTTCCAGACTTCAGCTTGGCCACTACTAAGGCCAGAAATGGCGGTCATTTTAATATGGAAACACCTGATAGGTGGATCTCCGCCTGTTGTGAAGGAACAGTTATAACCATGCTTTCTCCGAGATTCGAACCCGGGCTCTTTAATATACCAGTCAGCTTCCTTAACCACTATAACGTCTCGGCGGCATTTTCAAAAAGTATTGTTGCGGATTTCGTATTTATTTAGCTATTTTTAGTAGAATTGTAATTAGAATTATGTCATTTCCCCGTGCAGGGCAGCGCGTGACGAGTTTTAAAGAGAAAGATACGCCGAAAAGGTAAAAATACAGGAGCACGCTCATTTAATAAATATATATCTCGTAATTGCTTTTGCTTTTTAGAAAGCTCGAGAAAATACCAGAAGCTTCTCGTGACTGATTGTTGTTGTTGTCGTGTCCATAACCACATGGAAGAATGATTGCCAAAGCCTACTTCGAATAGGTTGGCTTCTATTTTCCATCCCCAATTTTGAGGAAGAGCCCTCCGGGGGGGGAATCTCCCCCTCTCCTCCCCACTGACACGAGAGGACTTTCGGCTCGCCGCATATTTAAAGTGCCGCCATGCCGCACAGACACTATACATTTACAAACATCCATCCCTTCGCCGGGATTCGAACCTGAGCCCTTTGGCACTGCAGTCAGCGAACCTAACCACTATACCGGTTGGGCCGCTCGTGACTGATTAAAAAGCTTTAAAAAGCCAGAGAGAGAACATCTCAGCTCAGTTGTTTTGGTGAGCGCTGTTGTTGTTTACTTGGCTGCTGAAATTTTGATGGGATTAGCTTTCTCTGCTCTTTGGATTGTGTTCTATTTAACGTTTTAGTAGTTTAAAATATAGCTACTGTTTATATTGCGTAATATTGTGATATTATACGAATATCTTTCAGGAAAAATCCTGCGTTTTGTTGTTTAATCTTGTGATAAGAATAAAGTTTGCTAACTTTTTATCTATTCATTCTATTACGAACCCGTACACAGGCAGCAATATAAAGTTGTGATAAAAAGCATAATGAAAGTTATAGCACTATAAATTAAAATAATGAAGTTTTTGATGTATAAAAACGTAAATGCATAGTTAATTTGATTGTGCGAGGGTCACTCTGAAATGTTTGGGACATAACTAAATGGTAAAAAGTAATTTCCAAATCTTAGGTGCCTTCTAAGTAGTTTCCTCAGCAAAAATACAATTTTGAAAGCCAACTTTCCAAAAATTAAATGCTTCAAAATTTGTCTTTCTTGGAATCGATGAAAAAGATCTTTGGAATTAAAACGACAGCCACGTAAATTTTGGTTTACGTTAAAAATTATCCAAAGGTCGCATATAGGAAAGTCAGGAGAACAGGTGGATGTTCTATCATTTTGATGTATTTTTTGTTCAATAATTTCCATTGCCAGTCTTGCCGAATGAGAAGATGCGTTATCATGATAAAAAAAAAAGAGTCTTCTAATATTTGCTTCGTAAAGAATTTCTGGAAGACGCTTTGTGGTGAACTAGTTAGTTGTAATTGTCTTCTGTTCCTTCAACTTTGTAAGACCTGCCTCTGCTACTCCACATAAACTACTTCTAGATCCTACAATGAACCTGACGAATTCTCGCACAGACGTGAATAAATCCAGGACAGAAGAAGGGTGAAAAGTAACCCTTTATTAAATCAAAGTTTAGCAGAAAGGCACGATCTTCGTGCGTTACGAAATACCGTCAACTTGCGCTTTGAACTTAAATGTACAATATATATTACAAGTCGAATGTAAAACAGAATAGTGCTGGATTAGCACGTTAATTTACACCTAGCAGGTTGACTCTCAAAAACCTAACAGGCGTGAGGATAATCCGAAAGAGCCAAAAGGCTTTCTCACGTAACAGCCAGGTAACAACGAAACGTGCGTTGTCTAGCGAAAACAGCTCTGAATAAACTCAGAGTTTTGCCCATTTAAATACTCATTTTGCTTAACTTTTAAATTTACATCCTGGTGAGAAAATACAAGGGGAAGTTGAGGAGTTCAGGAAAGGTATCAAACTTAAAATAAATTTGTTATACAAAATAAGGGAAACCCTACAACTTGATGGCGTTTAGCCAGTCCTGTACGTCAGAAGGAAAGAGGACTCATTACATTTTTCATTGATTGCTGTCTTTTCATCATTATTCGTTAGGTTTCGTTTCTAATGATCCATAATTCACTTTCTTGATACGTTGGAACATCAAAACAAATGTACGTATTGTTGCGTGCGTACGAGTTCGTAGTAGATTGAATGCACAAAGAATCGATGATAGCTTGATGAAATTTATTTGACCAAAAGGAACATTGACAGTTCTGGAACTTTCCACAGAAACGTTCGTACACAGTATTACAAAGTACAAGCACTTCAGACTACTAAGAACGTCAAACACAACGCAATGCAATGCGCTTCTAAAGAGAGAAGCGTACGCAGAGATATCTGAATACTCCGAACTGACGCTGAACTAAAAACAACTACTCAGAAACTGATGCTTTCGCCGGTCTTCAACAGTTTCCCCCCGGCCGCCAAGAAATCTATAATACTTTCCACTTCTCGAAATTAGTGGAAGGCATATGAGGGTGGGATATGGTTATAGTTATCTATAGGATAAATTACATTTATTCAGTTAAAATAGCGATTACTGTTATACAGAGACCGAGCCTAAATGCCCCGTAATGGTTGCCGACTTTTGGCAATTTCCCGCCACATGCGGGAAACAAAATTAGTCGCCAACCATTGCCAGCTTGAAGATATCTCCTTCAAATTAGAGATATAACCATTTACTTGATGTTAAATAGAGTTGCCTCTGTAATTCTATTTTTTAGGCAAAGCATCTTCTCTTTCAAGGTTCCATGTTACATTATACCGAGAATACTTCACTTTGACATGGAATTTCACTCAAGTTATTTACATATACACAAAATCCGTAACAGAACGTTTCATCATCAGGTTTGATTTTAGAAATAGCGTTGTGTCCGACATCACTAAATTATTTTAAGGTTTCTTTACTGATTCAGAAACGCTCCGGTTTTCGGTTCTCTCTTACGTATGGTGGACACAAAGGCACTCTGATATTTTCATATGCAGTTCTTCACGAATAAGTTCATGTATAGGCGTGGATCCAATGTTCTCCTCTCTCATTTGCTAGGTACACTGCGCGAAAAAAAAAGTACAGTATCTTCCGTTCTGCTGGATCAACTGACGAAATTCAATCTGCGTTTTTCATGTCTCGAAAGCGCGACTTAGGATGTGTATTAGATTTATATATAGCATTGTTCAAATATAAGTATTTTGACACAAAATCGGACTTTTTCTGAAATGACATGCCAATTTTTTTCCATATTTCGATTCTACGACTCAAATAATGCCAAACTACCAAGTTTTGTAAAAATCACACGCGTCGTTTTTCAAAAATGAGCTCTCCAAATTTTAGCTCCTCAGTGTTAATTGAATTTGGTATATATTTATTAATATCTCTTTTTTAAGAAACTAATTAGATTCCTTCTTACACAGTTCGAAATTTAGGTTCATTCCAAAGAAAATTCGCCCATTTTTTATGATTTATTTTTTAAATTTTTATTTTTAACTAACTTGTATAAATTTTTCGAAAAACCTTTTGAATTATAAAATATAAAATTTTAACAGTCAGCTTAAAGCGGACGTATTTCTAGGCACCCCTGCAAAAAATTAGAGTTTTTTTTTTCAAAATTACCAAAGATATAAACATATTTGTGAAAGTGATAACAGCGGAAGTGTGGTTTACGCACTTTGTTAAAATTATTTGAAAGTAGAACGATGTGACTTTTTTCCCTCTTATCTACGATATAAAAAGGCAGGAAAGATGTGACTTTTTTCCCTCCGTTGCACATTGGAAGGGAAGGAAAAGAGGTTGCCACAGATTAAGAAGTTCGCCAAGTGAATTATTCTTGCCTCAAACTCAAAAAAATTCGCCAAGTTAAATTTATGAATTTCTCCGTAAATTTCGACCAAATTTTATAAAACTTAATATTTAGGCATAATTTGAGTCGTAGAATCGAAATATGGAAAACAGTTGCAAAATTATTTGAAAATAAGAACGATGCGTCTTTTTTTCCGCTAATTCACATTGTAAAAAGGGAAAGCAAAATAGGTTGCCATATATTAGGAATTTCGCCAAGTGAATTATTCTTGGCGCAAACTAAAAAAATTGCGCCAAGATACATTTGTGAATTTCTCCGTAAATATCTCCCCAAATTTTACAAAATGTAACATTAAGGCAGAATTCGAGTCATAGAATCGAAATATCGGAAAACATTGCCATGTCTTTTCAGAAAAAGTCCGATTTTGTGTCAAAATACCTATGTTAGAATGGTGCTATATATAAATCTAATATATATCCTAAGTCACGCTTTTGAGACATGAAAAACGCAATTCGAATTTCGCTAATCGGCCCAGTGGGAACGGGAGATATAGAACTGTGCTTTTTTTTTGCGCAGTGTACAGTGATTATCATTGATGAACAACTTTTCCTACGGTCCACACATTTCCTGAGACTATAGCTGACAAAGGACTTCCCATACGTTCCCTATCCGGGAGAGAATTTCAACCTCTACCAAATTCTGTAAAGCAGGCCTCGGCAACCTATGTCCCACGGGTCAACGAGTGACCCTTTTCGTAATTTCAAATGACCTACCTGTGTTCCGAAAATAAAGTGCAATATATAAAAATAAATTACAAAACGTGAGAACAAGAATATATTGAAGAATATATTAAAAAAAAGAAAGTAAATATTAACAATAACAATTTTGTTTGATTACAAAATGCAGTAACGAACATTAATTTTTAAAAACTGTTACACAATTTCAGGGAGATATCGATAAATTTGGCAACGCCGAACGGTAATCCATAACTGCAAAAAACTGGCGTTGCTATTTTTTCCGCATTCGGGTTAACATACAAATGCGAGCAAATATTATCACCCATGAAATTTATTTTAAGTAAAAATAGGTGCAGCTTAACTACCGAAATTTCAGATGTTTGAATTCTTCTTAAGCCAGACTAAAGGCAGGCTTGACTGAATTGACGCCACAAATTCTGCTTCGGGAAAGCCATTGATATCGAAGAGGAAAATAAAGTTCATTCAGTTACCTTTGTTTTCATAGTAACTGTAATAAAAATTATATTTTTTAAGTTTAAAGTTTAAATCGGATTGTAATTATTTACTCAATAAAATTCATCTTATTATTCACTCAGAAAGACTGTTCTAAAATGAAAATACCACTGACCCGAAATGTTGTCTGGCCTATCGTAGACCGAGCGATAAAGTCACTGAAAACTGGTAGCTTAGTTTGAGGTTTGAATTCCGCGAACGGGCTGGCTGCATAGGCGTTGTCATGGTTTTCTCCGAGTTTCCTCCACGAAGGCATTACTCCTCTTAAGCAGATATCCATCGAATGCTTCGCCATAATCAAAGAAACCAAACCCAAACCGAAAAGTCTTCTTACACTACCCAACATTGAAAATGCAACACCAAGGAGTAGCCAGAAAATTATGCTAATTTCAGGGTAGACGAACGTCATCGAGTTATGCGAATGATGTGAAATGCGAAGCTCTCCAGTGCCCGCTATGATATAAAGGAAGGAATCTACAGAATGTTTAATTTTCGGGCCGTTATTTGTGCCACAGAAATCATCGTAGAGAATTTATTCTTGTCTCAGATGACGCCTGTAATAGCAGAGAATGCCAGGCTGTCGTCGTCAACGGAGGCAGCTCCAGAAGACAGACGATTTTACGAGGGGTATGGTGATCGTACTGAGAAGGTCAGGTTGGTCCATACGGCAAATCTCAGCTGACACACACCTGGACGCTCCCACAGTGTACCGGCTGTAGCGACCATAGTTGGAACAAGGAAATGTGGCAAGCTCGAGGGATGTCGGAGCAACCAGAGTGACGTCAGCACGGTGGATCGACGCATCCGCCGCCAAACGGTAGCGCACCCGCAAGCCACTTCTACCTCCATTCTGCAGCATGTTCAAGACATCCTGGATGTTCCCATATCGACCAGAACCATTTGCCGTCAGTGGCTAGTAACCTGCACTTGTAGCGTCCGTTAAGAAGACGGCCATTGACACCACATCATAGACGCCAACATCTGTAATGGTGTCGGGCTCGAGCGATGTGGACGACAGAATGGCACAGGATCGTGTCCTCAGATGAGTTACGGTTCTATTCCTAGAATGATAGTCGCCGCGTACGAGTGTGGCGTCGATGCGGAGACAAGTCCAATCCGGCAGCAAATGTGAAACCCCTCACTGGGCGCTAACGCGGCATCATGATCTGGGGCTCAATTGCGCACGGTTCCAGGTCACGTCTAGTTCTTAATCAGGGCATTATGATGGGCCAACGATACCTGGATGATGTGCTGCGGCCGGTGACACTCCCCTACCTTCAGGGAGTGTCCAGTGCCCTTTATCAGCAGGATAACATTCGACCACACACTGCTCGCATCAGCCAACGTGCCGGCTGGTAAAAATTTTTCCGGGTGGCAATAGTGCTGATATCAGCAACAATCGCTGCGTGCAATTGTTGTTCATATAATGGGAGAAAATCATCAATTCTATTTCAATAAAAAATAAAAAAAAACTCATTCGAATTTTGAAAAATCGATGTGCACTGGCTCTTATCCAGATGCATCATGTGTACCAGATTTCATAGGCCTGGGTCTATTAGCTTACGCGCAGTACAAACGAAAGGCATCTACACATACAGAAAGACTCGTCCTTTTAAATATAGATATATAAATTAATTAAATAATTTACCTTTGCAAAAAGAAACAATCTTTCAATTTCTTAAACTGTTCAATAGAGTGAAATCTCGCTTTGCTATAGCCCATTATGTCTTAAAATGAAGCAATTTCGTCAGAAAACATAAAAAAAAAAAAAAT
>KK112103.1:142163-202886 GCA_000611955.2 Stegodyphus mimosarum
ATGTCTCTGCAGCAGCGTAAAAGTGTTGAAAGTGTTGACGACTAAAAAGTGTTGAAAGATAGTTCATCACCACCTACCTGCATCTGACGGGCTGCTCTAGCTTCTCTCACAGCAGTTGTCATATATAAGTGGGGAAGAATATAAGGAATTTTTGTGTTCTCCGAACTACAAGCTTTTGTTGTGTATCTGGTAAAACGCTCGGCTGGCAATCAAAAGATGCAGAATTTGAATCCCGGTGAGGACAAAGGTGATTTCTCACTAGGAAAAAAAAAAAAAACTTCTCTAAATCTTCTATTCCAAAAAAATCCTAATACACATTTTTATTTTACTTAAAAGATCTACTTAATAATAAGAATACTTAAAAATTTTTAAGAATTCAAATCTTTATTTCATACAACCCGTCAAAGGATGAGGGATAAAATCACTAAACCCTGGTAGTTCGACCCAGGGCTGGCGCTAGACTTTGTCACTCCCATTACAAATTTTGTGACTCCGAAATTCTGCCGCGCGGTTTCTTCCTGAATTGTAAATATTTTGCTGCCGCTAAACCAAGACGCCCTGTGCGGCTGCACGGGTTGCACCGGCTCTAGCACCAGCCCTGGTTCGACCCGTGTTCAAATCCCAGGGAACGAGCTGGCTGTAACAAAGCTTTCGTAATATTCCTCATATGTAACATGAGTGACTTTCTCGTCGACAATCCTCTAAGAACTCATCCCTCCCTTCATAACCAATATAAGTACTTTGTTGTAATGCAATCTAAAATAACCTAGTTCAATCCAGCCCTTTATGTCATATATGGTAAATACCGTATTTTCCCTCTTTCCTTTTTTAACTAATTTTATCGTCTGAAAATCGAGAGGGAAAGTTATGCGATCATTAAATTTCCGAATGAGACCGTTAGATTAAGAATATAAGAAATGAAAAGAAATCATGAATAAATTACTGGTAATTATCATAATATTATTTCTTTCAAAGAAAGTTACATTCCCATAAGAACGCATAGTCATATTAACATCATAATATCTGACGAATATTGAGCCGATATCTGACGATAATTGAGTACGACGTGTCCGGCTCAGTTACCTTGTAAAGCCCCAGGTAAACCTCCCATAAATGAGTTTGGTCTGCATCTCTCAAGAGGGACATCGGAGGAATGAAGGAGAAAAGTGGAGAACAAGAGACCTGGGTTTCGAAAGATAGATTATCTCAGCTTTGAAAAGGCTAGAAAATAAATAATAAAAGTAAGATGAAATCACGTGTTTGGAAAATTTCTTAAACGTGAGAACACCTGCCAAGACCGGGTAACTCAACCAAGAAACGGCATAAGATGTGTTTCGAATTATAAACGCAAGGCGAAATAAAACGCATGACTTGCTAGTACTAAAGTGCAGATACAAACTGAATATACTGAGTAAAAATAAAACTAATCAAGGGAAATACAATTTGCCAATAAACTAATCTTCAAAGGGAAAACTATGTAGAGCAGAGGAAGGCGAAAATGATATGAATATTTTAAAAAAAATTCAGAAAAGCTAGATCGTACATGAGAAAATATGGCATAAATTTCGTCAGAAATAAAAATATATTATTGTAGGAATATGTAACAAAAATTACTAGACTTTCCAATAAATATCGTCATTGCAGTAATTTTTATTTAAAATAAATATTATCGCAAATTTTGCACGCAATGCTGTTGCCATTTCTCACTTAAGAAAAAGAATAATGAACATTTCTTCCTTCTCATTTTAATAGGCTTAAGAAACAAATGCTCCTAATTGTGACTTTTTGGAATTCCCTTTGATTCTCTAAGCTTTAAATATGATTATGCCTTCTCAATGTCACAATATAAAACCAGAAAAAGCTGCCACCGAAGGAAAAATGTTAATTAAATTTATTCTACTAAATAAACCTATTTTATTTGTCAGAGAATACTCCGAATTTGCATTTAATTATAGAGGATTAATGCTCGCTGTTAATAGCTTCAGAGAAGCGATATATACAAAATAACTTGTGTTTTTCTTTCCCCAGAAGACTATTCGAATGAATTCTGACATCTTACGTGCGCCTGATCAAACAAAATCGTCTTAAATCCGAGTGCATTTCATATGCACTGACTAAAAACGACAACGCAGACGATCCAAACAAATGAAATAAAAATACACATGTGGGGCTGAATAAAGAAACTGAAACCAAACATTCGAAGAAAATCCAATTTTCCAGAAACGCACTTGTCATATTGAATAAGACATTTCGCTCGAATCAAAATAAATTAAGCCATCTTTTTGTGGAACTTTCATTTAAATATACGTTCGTCACGGTCGCAGTGAATTCCTTTTAAAGACAAAGAATTCATTTGATTTTTAATCCCGTCGCGAATGCTACTGTTATGAAGCTTTCGTTGAGGAAAAGAATTAACAAAAAAGAAAAGGGCGAATAAAATATGCAACCTGTTAAATAAAGAAACATTTTTCTCGCATTTTATAAAAAAAAAAAAAACTTGAAATTCGAAAGTGATTTTTGCCACAGTGATGTAATTAATCAAAATTTTTATAACGGTACTCTCAGTTGGTAAGAAGAAATGAATAATTAAAGGAATGGACAAAAAGTGCGAATCTATTTAAAAAATTGTTTCAAAATCTTCAAGAATTTCTTCTTTCATTATCGGGAAATGAAATGTTATACAGTAATTTTTTTTTTCTGAAAGACAAAATATGATTATTTATTTACTGGTAAGAATTAATAGGGATTTGAATAAATCTCTAGAGAAATTGTTTTGGTCCTTCTTTTTATATCTCTAATTAAACATATCTCAGAATAGTACTGCTACATGCTTTAAATTTTGTAATCTCTTTGCTTAGATTTTCCAAATGACGTTCTATTTGAATGAATTTTAAGTTTCATTACCAATTGTTTTGCTGAGATACTCACACACATTTATATTTAAAAGTTTCTTATCACATTATTTACGCAAAAATATTCTTTTTTCAAAATATAAAATAATAATAATAATAATAATAAATCTGAAAGGGCTCAGATTTTAATGTTTGCCCAAAAGGGTTTGCTTCCCAAAAGGGTAAAATTTTCATTTTTTAGCTGAAATTTATTTTTAGGATATTAAGAATTCTGAAGTATAAATGCTATGAGGTATTTCTCCCGCCTTCTTAGCATACACTCGTGGTGTAATAGTCAGCACTATCGGCGCGTATTCCAGAGGTCCGAGGTTCGAGTCCTGGTGATGGCACTGATTATTTTTTCATGACTCCTGCTTCATAAAAATCCTAATATCTCTACAAAGTAGTTTCAAGGATTTTTTGATACTATGATTTATGGAAGAACAGGTATATATAAATATTTCTCAGCATGCAGAAAAAATAATCATATGCTTTTCTGTTAGGTATAATTTGAATTGAAAAAAAGTATAAACCGTATCAAGATACTTGAAAAACGGTACTTTTAAATAAAAATTGTAACTAAGAGTAGAGTTTCCCTTATTTTGCATAACAAATTTATTTTAAGTTTGATACCTTTCCTGAACCTCTCAACTTTCACTTGTATTTTCTCACCAGGATGTAAATTTAAAGTTTAAGTTTGTCAGGACTGAGTGTTCGGTGCATACTCTTGGTGAACATATTCGTGAAGTAACTAAATCCTGATCTTGAACAGGAAGCTGAATGCAGCCATGTTATGTGGTAGAAGAACTGCACTTCAGAGGGATTTAAAATCCTCTTTTATTAAAACACAATTACTTACAGCCACTTTCCAACTCGGGAAGGATACAGAAAATAATGACCGCACTTGGGTCTAAACTGAACAATCAAATAATTTGAACTAAAGTTAAATAGAAATTAAATCGTCGTTGTTCACAGAGCTATGAACGCGAGGTTGGCCTCTATGCTAAATGGTGCGTAGCAAGGTTTAACTAATACTAACGCACTTCGATTTATTTCAATAAGTAATAAAGTAACAGCGCTGAGGCTTAGAATTTAAATACTAGCTGGTCAGGCGAACGTCGAACAGAGCAGCCGTGATCTGAGACTAAAAGCTCTCTCACACTGAGTAGTTCCTCGCTACCGTTTAAATAGAAACTTGGCTCCACTTCAAATTAGCATAAAGCTGAAACCCGCGCTTATTCTAACGGGAAGTTGAAATGAGAAGAGATAGAAAAGGGAAAATTAAAATAAAACTTTGTTAGTTTAACTAAAACCTTACAATTCCCATGGCTTCCATATTCCAATTTTGGATATGAACTAGCGAGTTTCAGATGAAGCTTATATAGATCATGCTCAATTTTGGATAACTGTTGACGAGCATCTCTTATGATGGACCGAAATAAGGCAAGTTTGCAGTGCAACAGAATTCTTGAAACGCGATTGGAAGATTTTTGATTACATTTGATTTGAAGGAAATTAGGGATCAATTTTTTAAGTCTACATTAAGCTTCCTCTGAAACTCGCTAATTCATATCCAAAATCCACTGCCATTGAACAAAAGTCTTGGTCTAGAGCTGAGAATGTGGTTAATTTTCATTAAAACACCCTTGCATTTAAATTCGAAAAATTTCTTTTACAGTCTTCCAATTTAAATAATCCATCCATAAATTCCAAAACTCTTCCCATTGTAAATGCTAAGCCAATAGTTAATGCTTCTAGTGTTAGTTTATCAGATGAACAAGAGAGAATTCTAAAATATAATTTTAACTTCTCAGAAACCTCTAGACCTTCGATTCCAAAGATTTTGTCTCCTATCGAAAAAGCTTTCAAGTTCAGTAAAGTTTCAGATTCACAGAAAGAAATGATTAGGCGTCTTATAGCTCATAATGTGAAATTCAACAATAAGCCTTTGAAACCAAATCTAAACGCGAGAGAAAGAGCTACAGTGGGCGAAATTCATTCTAACCCGGACATTATCATTTCAAAGGCCGACAGAGGTGGCCAGATAGTCGTCATGGACAGGCACACTTACATGGATGGTGTCACTAAACTCTTAAACGAAGAACCATATAATGCAATCCCTAAAGACACTTCACCTTCGGACCCCTCAAAAATAAAAACTGGGATCAAATTTTCACAAATGCTTTCGACGAACTGAAAACGGCGGCTCGTCCCATCTGTTGCGAATTTTGCCAGATTATACGCGCTTCCCCAAATTCATAAGAGTGGTATTCCGCCCTATTGTATCAAATTTAGACGCTGCTTCGTATCCGTTAGCTAAATATTTAGTTTCTATATTTTCAGCTCTATTAGATAATACAGTTACATCATAAAAAATTCAACAGAGTTTGTAAAAAAAGTTAAAAGCATTTCTCCTAGAAACTTACTCATGGTTTCTTTTGATGTAAAATCATTATTCACCAATGTTCCAGTGAAGGGTGCATTAAGATGTCTAGAAACCATATCAGGACTAAGTGTTCTGTGAAGCATGGTAAAGTCTGTACTAGGGTTCTTCTTCTCAAGTCCTGAACTGGAACAGTGAGCTGATGAAATGTAAGCTTTGTTCTGATGTACTGCTGGGCTGGATAGTAACTGCACGTGAAGGGATTTGAAATCCTCTTTTATTAAATCACTCTTATTTACACACTTCCCAACTCGGGAGAGATACAGAAAGTAGAAGACCGCACTTGGGTCGAACTTAACAATCAAATAAATTTAAATAAATACCTAAATAGAAATTAAATTAAACTTTGCTTCGCAGAGCAAATCGCGGAAGTTGGCCTCTACCTGAAAGGGTGCGTAGCAAGATATATTAATACTAGCGCACTTCAAATTGTTTCACAATGCAATCACGTAGTAAGCACTATGGCTTTTAATTTTAAACTGCTAGCTGGTCAGGCGAACGTTGAGCAGAGTGGCCGTGATCTGAGACTAAAGCTCTCTCACAATAAGAGGTTTCTACCTCTGGCTTAAGTAGTACTTCGCTGTACTTCGAAATTAGCATAAGCTGAAACCGCGCGCTTCTTCTGACGGGAAGTTGAAACAGAGAGGAGATAGACAGATTTAAATTAAAATAAAACTTGGTTAGTTTAACTAAAACCTTACAACCAGACTTCGCGAATTTCATTTCTCTTGCATCGAAATTGATGAGCTAATTGCTCTCACTCAACTCTGTTTGAAACAAACGCATTTTGTTTTCCAAAAAAGGTATTACAAGCAAACTGAGGGATTAGCCATGGGAAGCCCCCTCAGTCCCATCCTGGCTGATATCTACATGCCTTATTATGAATCAAAATCATTTGAAACTTTAAATTTCCCGGTATGGTCCCCTACGTAGATGGTACTTTTGCCCTGTTTGACGGTAATAAAGATGATTTAAACAAAGTTCTTTCAATAATGAATTCTATTGATCCTGCTATTCAATTCACTTTGAACTTGAGATATGCAATTCTCTTCCGTTCCTCGACATTCTGGTCACACGTAACACATCCAGCTTCAGTACTACGGTTTACCGTCAACCTTCATCGGTTTGCCTTCCACCACACTTCAAATCATATCATCCGGGGGACTAAACAAAAGTTAGCTTTCTTTTATTCCTATGTTCTCCGTGCACTTCAAGTTTGTTCGTCCAAACTGGCACTTAATCAAGAACTAAATTATTTAAAAGCAGTAGCTATTGACAAGGGCTTTCCACCCAACATTATTAATCAAGCATTTAAAAAATTCTCATCTCAACACACCCAAACGCGCGCTCTTGTTTTAGGAGGTAATAAGAATTCTGTTGTCATTCCTTTCTTTCCATCATTTAGCTATAAAACTGCACGTATTTTACAGAAATTTAACTTTCGGGTCGTTTATTCTCCTATCAGTAAAATTAGCATTTAAGGATGCCATTCCAGATATAAATTCCTGGGGTATTTATAGGATTCCTTGCCAGTGTGGTGTGATTTACATTGGTCAAACAAAAAGAGTTTACACTTTCGGATTAAGGAACATGAAGCTTATGCTAGAAAAAAAGAAACACGGAAGTCTTCAGTTGCCCAGCATTCTTGGTCCGAAAATCACACCTTCACTTTTAATGAAGCCAAAATTATTCAGAAAACATCTCCCATTCGCGAATCTAGAGGCGTTTCACATTCAAAAAAAAAAATTCCATCTTTGCCTTCAGCCTTTAAGGAAATTATGTTTTGTTTCCCGTTTCATTAATAGATGGCGCCAGTAGCTTAACTCCTGACCAGCCATTCTTATCTTATGTTATCTAATTACTACATCTTATGTCGTTCATTTGGGCTTTGATAGCTGAGGTTGATGTTTAAGTAAAACCATCGAAACTAGTCGTGTAAAAATTTGCAAATGTAACGCTGATTTCAGTTGTTTGACTTCTAGATTGAAGTAAAGTAAGTTTAAAAACGAATAAATGAAATTATATCAATTTTGACATTAAGAACATATTTAGTGTTGTTTTTTCAAAACTTTCGGGAAGTTGTGTCTGTAACATTACATTACAATGCATTTATTAATATAGACTTCGCGATTTTTTCATAAGCTATTTTACTCCCATACAGCCTCTCTTACTCTATTCTCAGAGTGTTTCATTTAATAAAACATGAGATCTTTATCTGTTGGTAGCCATACATTTGAAGAACTCTAGAGTTTCACTTATCTGGGAGCGGAGACGAACCATAAAAATGTGATGAATCCCGAAATAAAGAATCTCTGCTACAAATACAGAGGCTGTTCGCACATTTTTTAGACGATGTATATTGTATTCACAGAACTAAATTACATAAAATTCTTGTGTTTTAAATCTTCTATTTGACATCCCTTATTCTGAACTATCTTTCGACACCGCAATTTCCAGGATAATAATGCTTTTTGAAGTGTCAGAATCGGTAGGTATTCTATCCCATTCCTCCCGAACAGCTTTCCAGAGTCCTGTTAGGGTTTGGGGACAACGTTTGGATAACGCAGTTTTTAAAAGTCCGAAAGCACAAAAATCCATAGGTGACACATCGGTAGATTTAGTAGGGATATCAATGAAGGGTATGGCCTTGATACCAGTTTTTTGTTCCATTTCTTTTAGGAAATTTACAGTGGATTTTGATGTGTGACTGCTAGATTTGTCCCGATGGAGTCTCACAGATGGATGGCACTGTGAGTAAAGCGATGGTATTTCATTCAGAAAAATGGGCGATAAAATATGTTCCTGATAGTATTTGGAGTTATTCTTGACATTTGTTTGTACTCTCTTTATTTTTAACTCGCCATGATAAGAAAAACCAGCAACAATCACGAATCCCTTAGAAAAACTTTTTTTAGATTCTTTGAACCATGTACTTAAACGTTTTTCTCCCCTTTTATGATAATAAATGGCTCTTTTTTTGTTACAGTCATTTAAATACACGCATGCTTCATCTTCTGTGACAATTGTTTTCCATTTTTCTTTGGATAAGTGTTTCTCATATAGAATTCTGCAGCGTGCCCCGCGTCGAGCGATATGCTTTGGAAGAAGACCATGCATATTGCGTTTTTTCGCTTTCTTAAGATTTAAATCAACGTTTATCATTTTGTTTACGGCGGACATCGAGCATTTTAATGATTTTGCAACTGTCCTTTGACTAAGGGGATTTTCTTTTAACATTAAACAACGTACCTTTGCAATAGTCGAAGATGTCCGTTTTTTCCTTGGATACTTGTTTGGAATTTTTGTCCTACTTGAGGCTCCAATTTGACATTTTTTTCCTTTCTTGTCGATGATATTACCTATCGACGCTTTAGATATCACAAAACCGTGACTCTCGCATCGTTTTTGGATAACGGAGTATGCAAACGGAGTATGATATTTCTGTTCGGAAAAAGCGTCAATGTAGCCTTCGAACCACTGCTTTGTTAAATTCGCCATTTTGAATAAAAACAAAACTTTCAAGCCACAGACGATAATTTTGACTTTTAAAAACATAGTACAATTGCAATTACTTCTTTTGCAGCAAACGATGTTTTCTTACCGCTCACCAAAATCGTCTAAAAAATGTGCGAACAGCCTGTAGATGCTTTTATGGCATTAAGAGCTACTTCAAATCCAGCTTTCTTAAGTTAAGAACTATATTACTTCTTTACAAGAGCCTTGTAAGATCTATTTTGACTTAAGCGTCGGAAGCTTGAGTACTGATTTTACCTGATGAGGAAGCTTTGGAAATTCATGAGATAAATATTTTAAGTTGCATTCTTAGTGGGTCCATGAGAATGTATCATGCAGAAGATCTAATGTAGAGCTATACAAGATTTATAGACAACCTGATGCAGCAAAATTCTTCAAACTATAAAGACTTAAATGGACTGGTCATGTGGCCAGAATGCATTAAGATCGGTATTGTAATGGCAAATCCCATGGGAACCAGACCTCTGGGTACACCCTCTATAAGATGGATTGATTATGTTGAAAATGGCCTAAACATTCTCAATGTCAAAAACTGGAAAACAGTTGCCAGAAGCAGAGATGGCTGCAGAAGACTTCTGGAGAAGGCCAAGGCCCACTCTGTTCTGTAGAGCTAATGAAGAAGAAAAAAGAGATCTTTCGCGTGCAGTTAGACTATATATGCTTAATTAAATGAGCATTAAAGACAAAAAAAAATGCATGTTTTATAAATTTAATTTTTTAATCCTTTATCGGTTGTCTAATTAATATAATTTGAAACATATTTATCATACATTATATTCAACTGATACTAACATTTACTGCTTCATTATAATTAATAACTGGTTTCTGACATTATATAGTATGTATATAAGTAAGAAATCATTTGGTTTAATTTCTGACATTAAATGTTCGTAATTATGAATAACTGCTCTACAGTGGGGCCCGAACTAAAACAGGTGGACGATAATTCGTTACTATAAGGATTTTGGGACTAAGTTCCTTAATCTTCAGTCTCCGGAACCGGAGGAAGTGGAAAAAACCTTAGTGCTCGAAAAAACATTGTCTAATGAAGAGACAGCGATGAACGTCTATCCAGACATTCCTCTTCCAAACATACGTCTCTGGCATAAACCGTTCGCTTATACCTCGATTACAAACACAAGATTTGGGGATATTCTTTATCTGGCTTTGTGCAACTGAACAGGGAGTAAATGACGATTTCAGTCTGATAGCTTGACAGATAATTTCCATTTCAGACACCTTGTACTTAACGATATTTTTTTACAAATTTCAAACACAGTGTTTTAAGCAAGTTTCTTTTTTCAAATGCTAAAAATTGTTTAGCAGACGAAATATTTGCGATGGCAGGAACTTTCGTTAAAAACCGATAATAATGTTCCACAAACAAGCAATTAATAATAAAAAGACAAAAAAAAGCCATCTTACTAGGAAAACTCAACATTCAGAGGATGAGCTAAGGAAAGAATGCAAAAAATAGAAAAATATATGCCAACATTTAACACTATCCGGAAATCTAAATAAATGAGGCTATGCTGCTTTCAAAACTTTTGTGATTTTGTGTTTGAGACGTACGTCTCGTAAGTGCGAAGAAAGCAATGCTTAAAGCTAAAACGACAAACAATTGGATTAACAGGAGTGAGTCTAAGATCAGACTGGTAATCTACGATACTCAGTAAGAGTACAAAAAATCTTATTACAAACCTTCTGATGCGATGTTAAAATCCGAATCCCGTCAGAATTTCTTTCTTGTTTCTAAGTTCTATTTTATTTACTATTTGTGTAGCTGCAATACATATTCGAAAGAAACTTTCATTAGTAAGGAGGAACGAAGTTCTTACGTAATCAAAAACTATTAACAACCAAAAAAAAGTTATTTAAGAAAACCGGAAAAGCAAAAATATATTAACTCTTCAAATAATCGAAAAATGTGTTTTTCAAGGATTTATCAACACTGTATTTTCACAACAAATAGATAAATAAATAAATAATTTTTTGTTTCTCAATATAATCATAAGTAAAATTCTTGTTTGCTTTTTTGATTAAAGAGGAGTTTACTAATTATGAGTTAAGAATATTTACGTACACAAAAAAAAGCGTCTTTGATTGATGCTAGCTTAACTTGCTAGCATTATTTTTATTTTCGTCTCCATTTATAACAAAATAATTAATATATTATAAAGAAAAATCAGAACGGAGCAACATAAAAAAATTACAACATCCACTTAACGCTGAGTTTCGTTTTCTAATTTGGCAACAATTACGCTGCCTAAATGCAAACGACCTGCTACCGTCTTTACACTCTGTTACCTTCGCTCTCCATTAAACGGTAGTAGAAATTTTAATTTTCTTAGGGAGAAAAATAATTAACGGTGTAATAATTACAAACGCCGGCGAATAATGTGGCGGGACGCTTCACAGCTTCGGAGACAAGGTATCATTACGCGTTAAAATAAAGATCCCATGTTACTTACTTACTAGAAGAATGTTTTTCTTTTTCTTTCGTTACAAATCCTTAAATGCAGATGGAAAAATTCTTCGAAAGATTCTCCGGAATGATTCGTTTTATGTTGTATTTTTTTTTTCTGTTGTGGAGGATTGCGTGAGGAAATGTTGCTGTTCTTCCGACAACGAGGATTTATTTATTAGTTTTAAAACATTTATAAAAAGAACGAATATGGCCGCATTAGTTAAATAGCGTGATGATTTATTTGTTTGGTTGTTTTTAACATTAATAACGCAGCGTGAAATTAATTAATTTGGGAACTTACGGTTGAATAAAACAATAATAAATTTTTAAAATGTATTACGAATTAAAAATTTAGAGATGAACTTAGGAAGCCGAGATTTTTATTAATTGTTGCAAAGAAACTGTTTTCTGCAAATTTCAAAGTAAAGATAATGAATACGAGCAAAATAATTTCGAAGAATTACTTTTGGAAATTAACAGAAAAAGTATTTCTAAATTATTATTAATTCTAAGAAATTATACATTAGATAAACTAGGCCTTACAAAAAGACTTCTAAAATGTGTTTTTGCTTCAAACGAAACATGGGAATCTATTTTAATAACACTCTTTTCTTTGAAAATAGAAATAATTGTCTTATTTCCTATTATCTTAACCAGAGCTTTACAACTTTCTAATGAAATAGAATTCTTGTCAGAATGCTTAAAATTCTTATATTTTAAAAGCTAGCTTACTAAGAAAAAAATATGATGTGTACACCGCATGACTACTTTCTACGGAATATTGAATTATACGAATTTTGCATTTCATTTAAACTTAACTGGATTAAATTAAATCTACTTCGCCGATAGCGCAAAACCACAACAGAATAAATGCACTCTTAAAAAATTCACTATATTTGTTTAACATAACGACACTCTGGCGCTGGGTCCACTTAAGAGCGTTACATCTCATTCATTTTATATCTCAGAATGCACAAAAATTGCGTATATCATCTGAAGAATCATCCAATCGTTGCCAGACGCACTAATCAAATACTATGATAAATCTAAAACGATGTATAAAAGAAATTAAGCAAACAAACAAAAAAAGAAACAGTTTTTCACAGACGATTTCTCATTCAATTAACTCAGATTTCACCTCGCGACAAGGCAAAAACACATAAAAACTCAAAATATCTATATAAAAAATTACGAAGTAAATCTTAAACACTTAGTTCCTCGAATAAATTCCGGAATGCATTAAGCATGATTTAATTCGCAATAATAAAAGAAGGCGTTATCTTGATTGTTGCGGAGCTTAGTTTCTCTAGAGCGGCAACAAATCCACTATTCTCTAAAGTTCCAAATGTAAACAAATATGGCCGCTATGGCCAAATTAATTAGGCTTAGCCGCACTTGATCAACTTTTAAATTGTTGATAATTCTGCAGTTATAAGATGCAGGTTAAGTAAACCTTAACCGGAAGATAAGAACAGCATAATTCAATCATTTTTAAAGCAAAAAATGGACAATTTAGAAACATATAAGAATACAGAAACTGAGCTCACTGAACCGAGTAACAGAGTGGATATATGCGTATTCATACGTACACTTATACGTATACTTCATACGGATATTTATATACTTTTGGTGCGGCCGATTGCATAGGAGGTGCACATCTATGTATCATAGCAATCCTATATACAAAATTTCAAAGTTCTGAGGCTATTAGTTTTTGAGTCATGCGAGATACGTACATACGTACGTACGTACGTACGCACAGACGCCACGGAAAAAATCTTTTCAGAATACATTTGAAATCAGTTTTTAAATTTTCTTGGAGAAAACTAGTCCTTTATCCTTACGTACAGATGTTATGGAAAAACATCGTTAAATTGCATTCGATAGCGGTCAAAATAGATATTTTCGTTGAAATATCATATACGAAATTTTTCGCGATTACAATATTTCCTTTTTACTTCGTACAAGGAAGTAAAAATCTGATGTAACCAGTGCACAACGTCACGTCAAATAAACAGCAATGAGAATTAACTAAAGCAGCACTTCCGGTTGATCGTTTGGAAACGAAATCTAATTGTTCCAGTGAGTAGTGCTGCGTACTCAAGGGTTGATAACAGATCGAATGCACACAGAACCGAGGATAGCTTGATAAAATTTATTTTTAGTAGATAAAATACTTTTACAGGTCTTCTCAGTATCACAGATCACAAACAGTAGTCACACTTCAAAATACTAAGAACGTTGCAAATACAATTGCAAAGCACGTCGAAAGACAGAAGCTCACACAGGATACTCTTAGTACTCTGAATTGAGAACTGATGTTCTCCTCCGGCTTTATAGTTTACTTCAGCCGCCGAGAAACCTCTAGTACCTTCCATTTCCCGAAATTACTGGAAGGCACACATAAGGGTCGGATACGATTACAGTTACATATATGGATCAATTACAGTTATTCAATTATAGTACCAATTACAGTTATAGAGGGACCGGACCAAAATGTCGCCAAACAATAGTCAAAATTGGCGACTTTTGGATATTTGTAGCCAAAAACCATCGTCAGACAGGCGATATCTGGCCAGTTTAGTGAGATAGCCATTTACTTCAAAGTTAAGAAAACTTTTCCTTATATTCTTATTTTTCTGGCAGAGTTGCGTCTCTTTCAAGCATTTCATGTTCATTATAGAAAATACTAGAATAAATTTCGCATGCAATTTCACTAAAATTATTTACATATATGCAAAATTCGTAACAATAGAAAGGTCTGTTATACGAAATTTTGGATTATATTCAATTAAATGTAATTGCCTTTTTGTCAAAGCGGGTTTTCCTAAATTTATACCAAACGTAATCAAAAAGTTGCCACTTTATTATTACTTTTTTTACTAATAAAAATTGTATTTTATTGGGCAGTTGACTAGCAATCAAATTAATTGCTTTTAATTAAAGAAAATTAAGAGTTTACATGTTTAAATAACATGTTTAAAATAAATACTTTGAAACGAATACCATAATTTAAGTTTTTAGCTGTTAGCCAAGAAATGCGATTCTGCGTGGTCACTGTAAATGCGAAGTTTCACTTTTCATTTGAGTCTGTTGCCATTCAGAAAAAGTAAGATATTATACTTCCATATTTTATATGTCTGTTATTTAGTAACAAACTAAACTATATAAAAGCAATAGATGAAGTTCTTCAGAATATTATTATTTTTTAAATTTTAATTTGATTAATTTAAATAAAAATGCGTATAATTCATGATATACCTAGTAAAAAAGGTTAAATACTTTTATAGAATTACATTACATATTTCTATAGAATTATTCTACTTCTCATTCGAATCTTTTGCCATTTGGAAAAGCATAAGATATTATTCTTTCATATTGTTACGAGATGCCCAGCTGCGGTACGATAACTTCCCCGCAAAGCGGGTTTAGGGTTGGCAGAAAATGACAAGGAAAGGCAGGGCTGCCAGACTTGGTGTGAAATCGCCCATTTGGCGATATTTGGAGACAAAACTGGCGATATGCCATAAACAGAGCGAGGACATTCTAGAACGAATTCCTACCGGTTTGCCCCAGGATGTTCTCGAAGGCAGGTCAAAATATGTATAAACCCTGCCTGTACACGCAAGAGCAGTTTCTTCGTGGAGCGCATCTAAAGCACGTTGAGTTCAGTAGTAGTGTCTTGAGCTCTAAGAGCTATCAAGCAAGTCGGAAGCTGTAGCTTACTGCTTTGCCATGAAGCTGTCTTCACCGTTATAGTCTGAAGGCTGCGTTGCTGATTGTTTCAGCGTCTTTAATCGTAATTTTTGGACGACTGTAACGGACAGGAATTGTCCTGAGTAATTCTGGCGAAAAAATTGTGTTTTCATTCTTCATCAATTGTTCTCATCAATCACTCAAAATCCGCGAATCCGTAGAACGCAACAATATTTAATGTGTTTGTTATTAATTAACAAATTTATTTAAAAGAAATCGATTCAATTTTTAAAGACTACTATTTTTTTACTTTTCAATCAATCTTTAAAATTTTGTATTTCTGATACAAGTTTGTTTCTAGATACCGCTCGCCTTTTTTGTCGCTTAAGGAAAGTTTGCTTTTCACTAAAGAACAGACACATTAGAGAACGCAAAAAATTACATTGACACTGTAACAGCTACAGAACATGCACTGTGACCACTGTGACATACACTGTGATAGCTACAGAACAACTAGCGTTAGACTCTAGACTCAAGTGACCCTCATACTACAAGCTAAATTGTTAAAAATGAAGTGCAGGTTTAACGCGGGCACACCAGAGCCTCTCAGACATCATCGAACTGTCTTCCCGGCATTCGCTGTTAAACACATACCAAGTGCGTCATAAATTCGTGCAAAGTTCAAAAATTCGTAATAAAAGAAGGAATGCACGGAAGAATTTTCTGTTTGAGCCAATATGGTCAAAAAGACATTGGATTTTGTTCCATGTAAAAAAAAAAGTTTCAATGTAGGCACAACATGGTCACGCAAAAGCGTAAGATAACGTGCTGCGGTGACTGTACAGGTTTTCACGCGGATACAGAACAGGGTTCTTCAAATAAGAAAGGGTCCAGAATAACAGGCGCGGTGAAACCACACCAAACAGTCACACGAGGAGAATGCAGTGGCTGGCTCTGGCACTCACGAAGGTTTGACGTCTCCCAAATACGACTGTTTTGCGTATTGACTTCACCATGCAGGAAAAAGTGGGTTTTAGCCGTCCACATGACGTTCAGCAACCATTGTGGGTTACGTTCCATTTGTGCCAGTGCCCATGTAGCAAACTTTTGTCTTGCATTTGTATCTGCCTGTAATAACTCGTGAAGTCGCTGGATTTTGTGCGGATACAGATCCAACATTCCGTGCAGAATACGTCGAATCGACGCTTCGGGAATCCCCGTTCTGTCAGTTTCACGAGCACTTCTACTGCCCACTTTGTACCACATGGACATGGTTCGCTCTCAAGGGTGGTCTGCCACTTCGTTGACGATCCTCCAAACTTCCTGTTTCCTCAAAACGTCGTACTAAATTCCGTATCCCATTAAATGATATATGTCTTTTTCGCGCCTTTAGTGTTTCCTCCGTGCGAAACTTTCGCAATGTAACAGTTGTGGATTCACCAGTTTTATAAAACAATTTAACCACCAACGCCCGATCTGGTAAAGAAAGCATGCTGTCGGCTTCGAATGATGGATCCGTTTAAAGCCAAGTGTTTTTCTGAAAGCCTGATTTGCATAAAACGTCTCAGTATAACGTGTGAGCGCCCTCTGTCGGCTACTTTTGGAAACATTTGTTTTTTTTACAGGGAAAAAATTCCAATGTCTTTCTGACCACATTGGCGCAAACAGAAAATTGTTCCGTGCATTCCTTCTTTTATTACGAATTTTTGAACTTTGCATGAATTTATGACGCACCCGGTATACCTCCTGCATCAGACAGCGCCTAAGTATACTGTTGAAGTAGAAACTAACTTAAACTAAACTAACCCTAAAGAACTTAGAAACTTGGCTCTTGAAAGGATTTACGCGAGGTACCCTGAAGAAGACTTACTACAGTCTATACTGATGGATCCAAGCTAGGCAGCTCTGGAAGGGGAGCGCGGGAGTGCATTGCAAACTCTTCGAATGCTGTGCCGCAGTCCGGATACTAGCAGTTATGACGGGAAGATCATGGTACTCCATATCGGCGAGTAGTGTTCTTCATTGACTCCCAAGCAACCATCACCGCTTTTGCAAGCAACACACCCATTGACTACAATAGAACCCGCAACGAACTTGAAATCCTCGTCAGAATTGATGATTGGGTCATCAATCTGCAGTGAATTCCAAGTTATGTTTGTATCTGCAAGAATGAATTAGTTGATGAGTTAAGTAAGAAGAGACCAACCTTCCGGCAACCAGCAAAACACATCATTGAAGCCTCACTTAAAAGCAAAATCTCAGACCTTAAAGAGCGAAGCATATTGTTGCGAAATGCCCAGCTGCGGAACGCCAGACGAAGAACCACAACAATATCAAGGAAAGAAATGGGAGAGCTTATTTTCAAAAGGTCCATTCTAAAGACTACCCAGACCAGTCCTTGCTGCAAAATTCAGAATGCGCGAGGAGCACAAGTATCTCCAAGCCAACTTGCATCACTTTGGTCTAGCGGACAGCGCCACATGCCTACTCTGTTAGGATGGAAGAATGAACTGAGAGCATCTACGAATTTATTAGATATTTAGGTATCAATTAACGAGGCTCATTATTATTCTTCAAAGCTTCAATAATTCTCACTAAGTTTTGGACTATATCCATAAGATATTTTTTCACGAAAATCTATTCAGAGCTTCAATTAAAAAATCACTTTCGGTTTATCTATTTTAGACAAAGTCTAGTATCTTGTTCCCGCTGATATAAAAGTCTTAAATACTAAAACTGAAAAGTTTCGGTTTATATTTAAATATAGTTTTTCATTAAAATCTGTTATGGGTTTCGTATCATTTCTGGTTGTAAATTAAAATCTGTTATAAGCTTTATGCAAAGTATCATTTGTTTTGCTCAAAATCTAGTTAATTCTTTATATGAAAGTAGAAAGCTTAAATACGGAAAATAATTTTTAGAAGTTTGATATAAGAGTTATATACACACCTACACTGCCTGACAGATGCATAGGCAAACAGACATGTTTGTACTTGTTGTGAGGACCCTAATTCGTCTTTACTCATTTAAAGCTCTCTATCAAATTTGTGATTACTTTCTTCAAACATTAGTTTCTAAATTAATTAATTCCATTCTGCATTATTTATGTTAAAAGCAACAAAGAATAATAAAGCCACATTCTTTATTTTTTAGAAGTGCCCAATACATTTATTGGAGAAGGGGAACAAACAAAATGCATAAGAATGAATGAATCAAAATCTGAAAATATTCAGATTTTAACAATCGTTCAAAAGAGCTCTTTTAAAGTTTCATACGGTTTATCAGTAGAGATTATTATATTTTTCCGAATGGCAACAGACTCGAATGAAAAATGAAACAACTCATTTACACTGTACCGAGCAAAATCGAGTTTCGGGACTCCTTTTAATAAGACTTATATGGACTTTCGGGCTAAAATTTAAAGCTGATTTAAAATTTGCATTTAGGGAATTTTAAAAGCCTTAAATGCAGTGCATAAAATGTTTTACATTGGTTTCTTTTTCTTATTTACAGCATGTACATTTGTTTAAATACGGAACGTGCCTTTGTTATATGACTTCAAACCCTTTTTCTTCAAATGGAAGCCTATTATTAGTTTAAATTCGATTTATATTGTATAGGTAACACAGCTTCTGTCGGTAGCGTGGCCGAGCGGTCTAAGGCGCTGGTTTAAGGCACCAGTCTCCTCGGAGGCGTGGGTTCGAATCCCACCGCTGCCAAACATTATTTTGTTTTCCAGATATCTCATACTGCAAATTAAACTAGCGAAGTTCATGACATACACGTAAAAATCGGAATTCTTCTAAGTAAGTATTTACATATATTTTATGTATTTACGTTTTCGAATCTCCGAATTGTTACCGTATTTTCGCATATTTCCCCCTTTTCTTAATTAATTTTGTAGTCCGAAAATTGAGAGGAGAAAACTAGGAGAGATGCTTAATTTTCGAAAACAGCGGTTACAGTAAGTACATAACAAATGAAAAGGAGTCATGGATAAACTACTGGTAATTATCCGAATATCATTTCTTTAAAAGAAGCCTACATTACAGTACCTAGTAATATTAAGACTAGAACATCTGGCAAATACTGAACAGATAACTGACGGTAATTGAGTCGAGTCAATTACCTTCTATACCCTCAGGAGCACCTCACATGAATGAGTCTTGACAACAGATTCCCGGTGCGACATTGAAGGAAGGAAGATGGGGGACGAACTAAAGGACTCACATTTCGAAAAATCAAATATATGATCACTCGAAAATCTATAATGAGCTAGAAAGTAAATAACAGAAGTAAGTTATTAACCGCATGTCTGGAAAGTTTGTCAAGCCCGTGGACATGCGACATGTCGACGGGCAAAAGGGAACTATTTCGAGACGAAAGTTATTAGGGTAAATAATAAACTTACACACTTGATTCTTTTTTTTTATTTAAAATACATAGATTGTAGATTACAGAAAAAACACAAAATACATATTAAATGCCTAATATTTTTAAAAACCGGTTGTTTGGTTTCACTTACCTTTGACGAATCTCTTGTGAGAATGTGCTAGTTTGGCACACTTTTCTTAAAAATTACTGCACCAATCGTTTTCAAATTTTGCACGGTAATTAAAAACATATCATTTAAGAATAATAAGCAGCATTTTACATTTTACTTAGAAAGAAAAAATATTAAAAACAAAATAGTAAAATGTTTTGAAAATCATAAAAAATTAGTATTAAATTATTAATATATCCAATACTAATGCTCGTAAATTTTACATCATGCATAGTTTCAAAGAAATAGTAATGATAAACAAACGTAGAAAATTGGAAGCTTCCAGGTTGAATAGTTTTCAAGAAACGTGTACCGAAAGTTAAGTAAAACACATTTTGAGAAAAACGAAAAAAACCATTTAAACACTCATAATTTACAAAAAATATCATTTTAATGTTTTCTTGCACCGTAATCATCTGGAAATGGCATTTCTACATCAAGCTGTTTTTGTTTTATAAATTTATTTTTATTTCTAGCCATTTTAGAAAGCTTTTGGTAAGCGAGCTGGACCTCACGAATACTAAGACAATCTATTTTCTGCAGACACTTTTACCATATAAAACTTTGGTTGCATTCCCAATAGTTCCATTACTTGACCGCGGCTTCGTACACCATCATTAAAACATATTACTGCGTCGAACAAGCCTCATTTTAATGTGATAATACTCATAAAAACAGTTTTTTAAATTCAAAATTAAACACAGAAAGCACGAATTTAAATGAAAAGAGCGAAAAGAATAGCGAAACATAGAATAAACAAAACACGTTGAACATAAGCATACGAAAATCGACAATTGTCCACCACGGAGCTTAGTCAACAAGCCAGTTTAAAAAAGTGTTGCCGAGTGCCTTTCAAAAGAGTCATATTCTGACCAAGGAAGTAATAAAAACTGCCATCTGTCCCTTTAAACTCGTGGGCGTGACAGTGGTCGTTTACATTTTTAAATGAGAGATTTCGATCTTTTAAAATTTTGAAACATGCATAAATTACATATTTTTTTAATCGTCTCAATCTATTTTATTTTTCTACCCCAAAATTGAAAATTTGAAAATTTTTATGTCATATGTCCCCTTAAGTGTGAAAATACCTTAAATGACAGGGTAGCCGACAAAGAATCTGCACGAAATACGTTTTAGTAATAAATCCGAGGGAAAATAAAATGAAAGAAATGCAAAAATAAAAATACAATTTGAATACGCGGAATAAAATTTAAAACAATCCAAAGAATCCAATTTAGTAGTAAAGTAGCCTTCAGAGGGAAAAATTACTTACGATAAGGGAAGGGGAAAATGACTTGAATATTTTTATAATTTTGAGAAGGTAGCGCTAAAATGCTGGGACAAAAATGCACGAGGAAGTACGGTATTTTTTATGGAGCTGCGAGCTAAATCTACTAAACTTAAAATAACGAATTCCATGCGAAGTTCACAGAGCCTAAGAGAATTATTATTGGAGACGTTATTACTTCAGGAATCTGCAGATGTATGAAAACTGCCGCTTATTCTTGTTGCCTTATATTTTCCAGTAATCATTAATGTGCGTGTCATTTTAAATTTAATTACAGTTCTTATTAGTACATCTACGTAGAAAAGTCTATCAGATGGCATTTGAGAAGCCAGCAGCCACGGAGCAGTAACTTGGTGTCGATTTTAGGCGAATGAACTGGACTCATAGGCGTTTTCATAGTTTTATGCATGTGTAACGTGAATACGAAACAATTTGCCTTATTGGCCTCCACGAAGATATCCTTCTTTTTAGGCAGGTAGACCTTACATGCTTTGCTGTAATTAAATTAACTAAGTGCAAATTGAATGTGACGGATAATAACGGGTTCCAGGTTCTGTCCATATCAAATAATGCCTACTATCGCTTTCTAGACTAAACCTGGACCCATCCGTAAAGAGAACAGCCCTCCATTGATCACACATCCAGTGGACATGTTGTCGTACCCACCGCAAACGATCCCTCCTGTGACGTGACGTAAGCGGCATGCAAATGGCTGGTCGCCTCGTAAACAGACCACCTTCGTGAAACCTTCTACGCACAGTTGACGTTGACACCAACTTTCCGAAGGCTGCAGCAAGGGAGGATCTAAGAAGAACCGAAGTAGCGGTTTTATTCCTGCGAGCAAATATCGATCGTCGTCGGTCGTCTTTGGCTGAACCTCCTAGATGCCGAATCTAGTTTGTGTTTAATCTAACGAATCTGTGGTTTGAAATTGCCTTCAAAAGTTATGAACCACAGAAGGACTCACATTTAGCCATCTGGCCACTTCTGTTTGACTTTGTCCTGCTTTTACTCTCCCAGTGGCTCTCCATCGTAGTTCTGCAGGCAAACGATGCCTGGAGGTCATGGCTACGAATTGGATATCTCAGATTTCTGATGTCACAGTGAAATATATGGGCTTGCTCTCAAACACGGACTTTTATGCTCCTCGCAGATGACGTATTCCGAGTGCAGCGTCACTAATTTGCATATTGCAGTTTTGCGCAGCTACACTTACTTGGCAACATATTCAAAGTTAACACGGTTTTGCTTACTTTTGAAGGAATTATGGCTATTTTTGTGATTTTTCCTTAATTTATGATAACCAGTGTATATACATACATGCATACAGATTCTTGATTTTTTAACAGTAGAGTTAATTATATCCACTAATTAAGAAGTAAAAGTATTTTCGTTAGCCTATTACTTCTGTGTAGCAACACTGGGAAGCAAGTAGTCGAGCATCCCTTCTAATTCCCTTTCGCGAGTACAAATTTACAACAAATTCCTCAAACAAATTAACTCAGAGTGATTAAGAATGTTGTTTCGACATTATTGCGGATTTTTTTTTTTACTTTGTTATCATTTTTTTTTTCATCTAGCTTTAGAAACCGCACAGAAGAAATTGCATTTTGCGAATAACAGCTGGGTGACCCACATACCATCTGTAATTAACAAGAAACGATAACAACGTATTACTGTATGTTGAAATTCCTTACTCTACGTTTCGAAATTCTTTAAAATATTCGGACATCAATTTCTTTTTCGTTTCGTATAAGCTGTCCGCTGCCTTCCCGCGCCATCTGGTAAGTGTGGCTATAATTAATTACGTTTAATTTTGTTACGAATTGAAATTGCCATATAAAATTTTCGTTTTTACGTTTGCTAACAAGATAGGCTTTTCAACTTAATGTGCAAAATTGGTTTCAAATAATACAACTGTTATGTAGTGATTTTTGGTTAGTTTAGAATTAAGGATTAATGTGTAGTTAATTGCAGTTATTTGTTAATTAATTATTGAGTGAGTAAATTATATGCATTAATTTATGCTTATTCTAAATTTTTTCTTCACGAATTGTATTGCTTATGTTATTGAATCAATTATTTTTATACGAGTTAAACAGAGTTCTCGTTCTTACGTTACGCGTTCGACAGTATTAGCCGTCGGGAGAAGGAGACAATGGGAAATCGGTTGTTTCTGCGTAATATTTGAAATTTAAAAATACTTCCTTTTTATTCACATGGTTGAAATTTATACCTCTTAAAGAGAAAAAATTTACCCTTCTTATGAACCTACTTTCATGACTGTACGTCGCCCCGTTGGAGAATTATGCCCATTTAATTGCTAAAATTGTTGAATTTCGTGTCTAGAAATTTATTCTGCTATAAGCGCCGTTTTGAGCACTTTTCTCGTCAAGGTCATGTACTGCGTCCGGTTGCGTGGCAGGGGAGTGATAGGTTTGTCGCATTCTTTCCCTCACCCCTCCTTGTTGGCGAAGGGGGTGGCGAGGGTGGAACTTTTTTTGGTGTGAAGAAGGAAAAACTAAGTTTTCGCAGCACTGTTTTGTGTTTGGCGAGATTTGCATACTAATTCACCAAATTTGGTGATTTTCGAAAATTCTGGAGCCTGGACGATTGAAATCGTCATGCAAGGCCATGCTCAGCCCTTTTTGCCTTGGATTCGCAGCGTTAGAAGCACGTTATTTTTTTCTTCCTCTGGAAGAGCCGGAGACGGAAAAGGGAGGAACCCTTAGGAAGATAAAGATGAACATCTAAAAAGAAAAAAAAATCACTTGAAGTTTACTCCTCCGCACTTTACCATCCCCGTGTTGGAGCCGAAAATGTTGTTTTTTCCTCATCGAATTACTACCATCAACTCGAGTACTACCATCAACTCCGGAAAAGGGAGGAACCCTTAGGAGCTCTTGTTTTGCTGCACGAATGCACTTTACCATCTTCATAGTGTCTGATCCAGGTGTCCAGATTTCTTGCCGGACTCCCTCGTTCAACATCTGCGAAGAGCTGGTTCGGCAGAGCCTTGTTCAACACCTGTTATGAATGGGACATCCGGAAAAAAAAATCTATAAGTTGAGTTAATGCTTAATTAAATTTTCAACGCTTCAAGTGAGTTCAACCTTTTGATTGTTAATTTCACCTGAAATTTAGTACAGCTTGCTACCTAAATTCCGTGAACATGTTTCCTAAGTAATATGGTAATTTAAAATTTTTTTAAGAGATTTGATTATTTGAAGTAAATTTTCCAGTGATGAATTATTAATGTAAGGAGTAATTATATGTGTGTTTAATTTCCAATTAAATTCTATTTAACTTTTAGTCAAGGTTTTTCTGCTGGATCTTAAATCCAGGCTGTGTATTTAAGCAACTGCTGCACTATTAATCTATTTAGGACTTTTAACCTTAACTTGGAATGTAATTAAAATTTATATATAATGAATTAAGACAGGATAGTAAATTTGTAAACTTATCTAAATTTTACCTTTTTACTTTAAGTTGTTACTATTTTTGGTTGAGAATTAACTTTAACTTTTGCTAATTAAGGAACGATTTAAAATTTAAATTCTACTTTACCTTTAATTGTGTAATTGAATGTAGGAATAAATGTAATCATTTTTCTCCAACGGGTCTACTTGAATATGTAATATTTTCTAACTGCCTAAGGGATTTGCTAAATTTATGTATGTAATTTTTACCTGAGTAAATTAAGAAATTTCTTGAACTAAGTAATCTCTATCAATATTGGTAAAGACACCATGCTCGGTGATTCATTAAATTCCTGTGTATTTTTATGCTGGCCAGCAGAGTTTGATAACTGCATATGAAAAGTTAATATTAATTTTTACGGTGTAAATTTTTGATTAATTCATCTCGGTGCATATTTGAAATTAGCAATATATATATTATAATTCTAAATGCATTATTTTAAATAGTTGTCACCTGAACACACCATAGATCTAGAAATTTAAGTTGAAAGATTGAGTGTCTTCCTTTAATGCTGCAATAAATATCCTTGGTTATATATATATATTTGATTCAGAGTTTTTCTTATGATGACTTGTGTGAATGTTTTTAACACCAGTACTCCTGCTTGGTCTTAGGGGTTGTTCGGGTTAGTAATACACAACGCAATGAATTATGGTTTTGATATTATTGTAGACAAATTATTGTAACAGTTAGTATTTAACATTTGGTACCAGAACATTGGGTGCCGCGATATTAGTATATAACATCTGGTGACGTGACAAATTAGCACGTAACACAACTAATTGTACATTTCTATTACTGAAATAGGAATGCCACTCAGTTGAACTCAGCGGCTCTCAGGAATATTTCTATTGCGAAAAACTGAAGAATCCTTTTGTCTGTCCGTCTGCTTACCAGACGGTATAGCGGTTTGAGACGCTAACTGCCGTACCGATGGACCCGCAGAAGTCCCGAATCCCTGAGAAGGCATGGATATTAGTAAGTGTATATTGTCTGCGCTGCAAGGGGGCACGCTACACGGCAAGCCAAAAGTTCTCCTCAAAGGTTGTTGGTAAATCAAGTAAGGTGGTATACCCTCAGATCATTCAATGAGGTATTCTCCTTTAAAAATGGGGCGGAGCTTAAGAGCGCAAGGCTCGGTGATTAACGAGGCCAGTGTGAATCACTGTAGATGCTTTCAAAGTGGCTTCCCGCGAAAACATTTCAACTACGTGTTTGCAAATCGTATTATTTGTATTATCGTTTCATTGTATTATTAATCGTATTATCGTATTATTGTCAATCGTATTTCAAATTACGTATTTGCAAATTTGCGTATTTGCATTCAATTGCAAAAATTAGCAAGACATTTTCTGAATAAGTTCGATTTTATGTCGAAATACCTAAATTAGAAATTCTAAATCTCGCCTTCGAGACATGAAGAATTCAGTCTGAATTTCGTCAATCGGCGCAGTAGAACGGGAGATATAGATTTGTGCCCCCCTTTTTTTTCCCTCAGCGTACATCCTAAGAATATGGTTGTAATACACTCCACTTTAGCACGTCTTACAGAAAGTACTTCAAAGCGCCTGCTGGAAATGTTTCGAAAAATACTAGTGTTGTACGTCGACACCGTATCTACTAAGAACACGGATTGTAACATGCATCGCTTTGGGACGTCATGTAAAATGTTCTATATGAATGTAAGTTCTATATGCATAGAATGAAATGACACCCTCTCTCAACGTATTCTGAACGTTCCGGAGTAGCTTTGAGCACATTTTCTTTCAGTTAATGAGAGATGACTTCTGAGTTTTTAGGGTATAATATCGCTCAAACAATTTCCAGACACATTATGGATTAAATGTCGATTAGTCGATTAAATGTGGCCAAAAAATTGATATTAATTCATCAGAAATCAATAGCGCGAACAAACAAACAAACAGACATTCTTCTTTATATATAGATTTTGTAAAACTTACAAATTTTTAATTAACAAACTTTCCGATTTGAAATCGAGCAATACCAACACTTTGTAAGGTTTATCCGAATTTTATAACAGTTATTTTAAGTTCCTATTTCTTCTAGCTTCAGCTTACAATTTCCTACCAGAATGTATTTTCAGAAACGCGTTTAATGCAAATGAGTAAGAGTAGTATTTAAGTCGATGTTTCACTGACTTCGTTATAGAGCCAGAGTTTCGAACTAGCGCGCGTTTGGCTTTGGGCTACGTCTCTTTCGAAGCTATTACTATGATCGGCCGTACTTGGTCCATGATATCAGGCCCTTGATAGCTTCGCCCACTTAATTGAGATTTAGGACCGACTACCTAGAATCCTGATAGCTTCGGCTATATCTTTTAGTTAAGCATTAGTTAAGTTTTAATTCTTATTAATTTGAGTTCAAGCCGAAGTGGAGGCTTTTCTGTATGCTCTGAGATAGGAGCCGACTGTGTTGATCCTTATTTTGAGAAATAAAGGATAATTAACCTACTTGAGTCTTACGTCCGTGTTCACACACTCAAGCGATTATACGTTTATCGATGTACAAGGTTCCTCACATTGAACTGTGAAATAAAAGAGTGGAACTCCACAGCTTTTCAAAATAAAGCATTTTTATTTCCAACGCACGAGACTCTTACCACTCGGAAAAATGAGTGCGAAAATTAGCGTCTTCAGTGTCTTTAATTAATATTTAGGCTGATTAAAGTCGTATTAAGATGGAAGCAGTCGAAATGGCTTCCCACGAATTTTTGAAATTGGGAATAATGTACTTAATATGTGTGGCAATGCTATTTTTATTTCATTGTAAAACTTAGGAATTTTTTATTAACAAACTCTACGATTTGAAAGCGAGCAGTGGCAACACTTCTCGAAAGAAAGCAGATTTTTATATCCAGAATGCGAGACTGTTGCCACTCGGAAAAATGAGGGCGAAAATTAGCATTTTCAGAGCTTTTAATTAATATCTCTGATTTTAGTTTTTTTTGGGGGGTTGTGAGAAACTGGACGTCGACTTTTTTCAGGACTCAGAAAAGAATTGTAGAATGTTTGGTGATGATAGCTGTAGTAATCACTGAGTTAATCGCGAACAAACACACAAATATTCCACTTTAAGCACATAGATTAGTTAAATTTTATTACTCTTTTATAGTGTATTTTTTCTCATCTTTTAATAATACAATTCGGTTAATGTTACCAAAATGATCGCGGGCAAACTTGATCACATTAAGCGGAGCTTACTATATATCTAACAAATAACAAAATTGCGTCAGATGGACTATTCATAAATTTGATACATATATTTACTTGTTCCGAACTTTATACCAACTTCTCCTCTTCCATGACTCTTAATTAGATATAATTAAAATACTACTTTCTACTTGTACCATATTTCACGTAGATTTCTCAGATTCGAACATTAAAATCCTACGCACTTTTAACCCATTGTTAAATCAATTAAATTGGGACATTTATAAGAATCTCATTCCCGTGATTTAAAAGAGAATGGCTTCCAAATCTTCCGAGGCTTTTAATTTAAAATTAATTAAGATTTTGTATTGTTATTCGAATTCTTGCAAGTCTCTCTCTAAACTGTAACCATTAACTCTTGTCCCATTGTTCATTCAAAGTACTGCGAGTTCCATCAAGATGTCTCCCTTAAATTAGCCTCTGTAAACAAGCGAATTATAATTCGGAATCTTCCGTAATACAGGCGCAGCTGCTACATCAGTGTATTAATTAGAAAACAAGTCCTAGGTAATTTAAATGCTTGCAAGTTCCTTTTGTGTCTGAACTTTTAAGGATTCGGTATTCAATCAACATGTAGTAAATACAAAAATTCAATTACTATCCCGGTCTTATGCGTGTGGTCCTGCCGGTTAATAATGTTATATTTCTTAGCAAGCAGTCAGATAGCTTTATTTTGGCAAATAGGTATCTGCAATTATTTTAGTTTTAATTCTTAATTTTCTGTTGCGTTATTGCAGTTCTTCCAAAAACCCTCAAAAGTACAGAGGACGTTTACACATCTCTGGAACGATAATAAATGCTTAAAATGTAAAGAGTATTTTTTAATGTTCCATCTGATAACCTGTTTTCTGGACTAAATATCTGCCTTGTGATTTCTGTGAAAGAAAGGCTTTTCGTAAAAATTTTAGGAACATTGATTTCCAGTCCTCGTCCACTACTTCCATGTACTTCCTATTCAAACGGGAATCCTATTCAAATCCATCTATGCGTTTGAGCCTAGAAAGAGCATTTTTCTAGGGACCAAACACATAATAGTTTGTATGTGAAAAGCAAGAGTACATTGGAAAAGTGTATATGGAATACCTATATAAGTCTTCATTTTTCCAAGGAATGCACAGCACTTTTCGAAGTATCATTTGTGATTTGTTTTGATGAAGCTGCACTCTTTGGAAGTCATAGAGATAAAGAAATGGAATTTCTTCTGAAAATATCGAACGTAGAACTTTCTCTTGATCGTACGTTAAGATAATTTTCACATTTCTACCCCAAACGACGTTGCTTCAGAAGGGCCGTTTCGTTTTGGTATTTTTCGTTGGTTCTCTATAAATGTCGGTTCACTTTTCCAATTGTTGCTACCAAATATTAGAACCCTGTATTATATTTAAAGAAATTAAATGACGAAGAATCTACATAAATATATATATATGTTTCTCGCGTTGTGATAAAACAACGGTACCTAGAGATATCAAATTTTGAATAACGTAACTCTCCACCGAATATGGACATCTGGAAGCCCTAATTTGGAATTTATTTTACTATCGATTTCATATTTTGTAACACTGTAACGAATTTTTCATTAAGAAACTGAAAGATTTCAAAGCGAGTAATGGCAACGTTGTACTGAAAAAGAAAATTTTTTTTATCTTTAGCGCGCGAGACTGTGTATCGGAAATTCTACAGATATACTCATTTTAAAATTTCCGATATTGCTATTGAATTGAATTTTATGGCTCAAATGCGAAGAATATGATATTTAATAAAACACACGAAACTTTAAAAAAGTCCCTTTGGGCGTAATGTAAAATAGGAAGGCTTTCAGATTTTTTTTTCTTTTACATATTTTTTTCACTGTTTTTATTTTTAATATCCCTTCGTAAGAGAATTCTGCTACTCGTATCATAAAACCCCTTACTGAAACTTTCTTTGCTCCTACAAAACCAGGTTTGTGCAATTTTTCTCTTCGTTTCCAATATTAAACGGATCTTTTCTGTTGCAGTCACTTAGGTAAACCCATGATTCATTGGAGGTTACAATTACAACGCACTTGTATTTATCTTCTGCTAAAAATTCTTCATACCGGATCCCACAAACTATTCTGTATTGCGCCACATGCCTCGGTAAAAGCTGGTAACCAATATGTGTTTAATTTCTTAAGTTGTAAATCCTGGTTTTTTATTTTATTCATTGTTGCTACAGATGTTTTTAAAGACTTTCCAATTGAATTCTGAGTGGGCGGATTATCTCTTGTTACCGATGATTTAACATCATTAGTACGTACCTTTTCAAAGTATACTCATGTCCATAAATTAAGGATAATGCAAAATCAGGTAAAGGAAGTGCTGGAAGCAAAACAAATTTGACTTATTTGTAAAGCTTATTTATTAAACAAAAGGTAAAGAGCAAACAAAGATGCTATATGTTTGATATTATTAAAAAAATTAGCGATTTTTTGTCCCTGGGAAAATTACAAAAAACCAATATTACATGGTTGATATGATTGTTAATACATTGTGTCTCCCAGACGATGCAATACAGTCTGTACAATGCCTAGGCATGCTGAATATCAAATTATCGATCTGATCTTGGGGGATATTACACCACTCAAAAAGCGATGCTCTCCGAAATTCCGGTAAACATGTGGGAGGAGGTTGACGGGTTGCAACTCGTCGGCCAAGCATGTCCCACACGTGCTCTACTCTGAATTCAAGTCCGGTGAGAATGCTGGCCAGTTCATACGGGTGATATCCTCCGATTGAAGGCATTCGCTTACGATGTTCGCACGGTGATTACGGGCGTTGTCATCCATAAACACAAACTGTACGCCCATGGCGCCCCCGAAACAAACGTGCATGTTGTTCCAGAATGACGTCCCGATAGATTTGGCTTGTCATGGTTCCAATTTGAACATGCAGGTCAGTTCTGGAACCCAGAATAATTCCACCCCAAAAGAGCACTCCTGCACCAACGTAACGGTGTCATTCAATGATGTTTTCTTTGTGGTAACAGGTATCTGGAGCTCTCCATATGAAAGTCTGGCGAGAATCAGACTGCAAGCTAAACCTGGATTCGTCGGAAAACATCACACAAGCCCACTGTTGCGGTGTCCACAATCCATGCTCTCCACTCCAGGCTAACCGCAGGCGACAATGAGTTGCAGTAAGTGGAACGCATCTCACAGGTCTACGAGCATATAGGCCAATCTGTCCTAAGCGTCTGTACACGGTCTGCCTCGAAATTGTCGTACCAGTGGCGGAAGAGAGCTGACAACACAGGTCTAAGGCTGTGCTCCGTCTGTTTCTTTTGGCAGTAACTGCCAAATACCGGTCCTCATTCGGCGTTGTAACTCTGGGGCGACCAGTGCTGTAACGTCTACTCACATTACCATCATCTTGGTATTGTTGCCAAAAGCCTGGAGATGACACTCTGCGCAATTCCAAGTTCGTCTGATGCTTCCAGTTGGGTACGCTCACATTCCAGAGGGCCGATAATTCTACCACGTAAAAAATCATCCAAATGCGTTCTTTCTGTCATAACTATTCGGTTATTGCACTGACATGCTTATAAAGCGCCTGCGAACAATTTTACTTCTTTGCCTGTATTCCTTATATATCACTCTCTTACACTCTCGTCATTATGACGTACTATCGGTGTCATCTGGTCACTTCCTGAAATTTGCATATGATTCTTGAAGATGTGTGTAGTGATTTTACAGGTGATATATTTATTTTAGAGTTCGACTTCCGTGTGACTCCGAATTATCCTTAATTTATGGACATGAGTGTATTTGTTTGGAGTGTTTTTTCCATGAAGAAGTAATGACTGACATTATTTCCCTTTCTGACTAATAATGTTTCTTATTTTGCACTTAGAAATTTTTATATCATGCATTTTTCGATGTTTTTACTTCCTTGTACGAAAACGTATTGTAATCACGAAAAATTTGGGTTATCATATTTCAAAGCAAACATCTATTTTGACCGCTATCGAATGCAATTTAACGATGTTTTTGAGTGACATCCATACGTAAGGACAGAATAAAGGACTCTTATTTCCCCCAAAAATTATAGAAGTGATTTAAAATGGATTCTGAAGAGATTTTTTCGTGGCGTCTGTGCGTACGTACGTACGTATGTATTTATGTCGCATAACTCAAAAACGAGTAGCCTCAGAACGTTGAAATTTTCTACATAGGACTGCTATGACATGTAGATGTGCACCACGTATTTTGGTTGCAATCGGTAGTACCAAAAGTATATAAATATATGTATATACATATCCCCTCTGTTACTCGCCTCAATGAGCTCAGTTTTTTATTCTTATGTGTTGGTAAATTGGGCATATTTTGCTTTAAAAATGATGGAATTATGTTGTTCTTATCTTCCGGTTAAGGTTTTTATGCCTTTAGTAAATCTGCATGCAAGAATAGAACAGTAAATAAAGAAAGAATAGAAATAGAATGTGTTTAATTATTAGCAATTTAAAAGTTGTTTAATTCCTGCTAATCACTTTTCAGATGGCAGCCATATTTGTTTACATTTGAAACGTAGGAAAGTAGTGGGTTTGCCAATTGAGAGAAAGTAGTCTTCGCAACAACAAAGATAACGCCTTCTTTTTATTATTGCGAACTAAATCCTGCTTAATCCATTCCGGAACTTATTCGAGGAATCAAGTGTTTAAAATTTACTTCGTAATTTTTAATGTAGATATTTTGAGTTTTTAATGTATTTTTGCCTTGTCGCGAAGTGAGAACTGAATTAATTGAATGAGAATTACTGAATCGTCTGTGAAAAACTGTTTTTTTTTAAGTGTGTGTGTGTTTAATTTCTTTTATGCATCGTTTTAGATTTATTATAGTATTTGAATAGAACATGTGGCAACGATTAGGTAATTCTCCAGCTGATATACATAATTTTTGTGCATTCTGCTGAGTTGTAAAGTGAATATGATGTACCGCTGTTAAGTGAAGCTAGCGCCAGAGTGTCGCCATGGTAAACAAATATAGTGAATTTTAAAGAGGGAATTTATTCTATTGTGGTTTATGCGCTATCTACGAACTAGATTGAATTCAATCCAATAAGTTAGAGTGAAATGCAAAATGCGTATAATTTAATATTCCATACAAGGAATTCATGTGGTGTACACATCAGATTTTTTAATATTTCTCTTCGAAACATGCAGAAACATATCTTTAAATGCACAACTTGTTTACAAGCGCCGTTTCGAAAGAATAAATTTAAAGTAGCAGACGATATTTCTAGTTTCAAATAGTAAGCTGTTGCCAAAATTTTTATTCCGAAATTATTCTTTTTCTTTTCTTTTTTTTTTTTTTTTTTTTCTAAATTCTTCATGGAAATCGTTCTAAAAATGTACAAATACCCATATTAAATGAGGAAAAGAATTCCTGTGTGATACTTTAGATTCCAACTAACATTTTGCTAGGCATTGCTCTGAAGCTTAAATTGCAAGCGAGTCAAAAGCACAATCTGAAAACGACTAACGGCTCAGAAGTCTTTTTTAAAACAAAACGAAAAATTTTATTAACAAAATAAAAAATGTTTTATATAAATTTTAGATTTCACTTACTATATAAATTTTAGATTTCATTTACTATATAAGAGACTAATTAAATATTACATTATTTAATTAATATGATTTCTGTCTTTATTATAACTTCTCTTTTCCGTGTTCCTCAACAGTATGCAAATTAGATACTCGAATATTTAAGATGAGGATTTTTGAATCTTTAAATTAGATCATCTGGCAAAACGCGTCTTGTCTTTTATATTTTCGGTAGCTTTCCTTCAAACTGATATTCCGGTTTTAGCATCTCGCTAGCGGATGTTTTAATTCTATGCGCATTCTGGACCAGCTTGTTTTAGTCTATTTAATGCATAGCCTTAGACTACGTTAAGTTTAAATTTAACTGTTTGTTACTTTAATTTATATATCCACAAGTAGTGGAAGTTTCATCTGCAGCAAAAGTTTGCCTTTACTTTCAATTTAAGATTAAAATAAAAAGGCTCTTTTAAACGTTCTGCAGCATTTTGTGAGTGGTTTAAGATGTAGCGTGAACTCGCTATACGTTTATAGTATGGTCTGAAGAACTTTAGCTTCCAGTTACTACAGAAACCGTAAATCTAAATATTTGTCAAAACATAGAAAAAAATCTGATGTGTACAGCACATGACTTCTTTGTACGGAATATTAAATTATACGCATTTTTGTTGCACTTCATTTAAACTTATTTTCTCGAATTTCATTGGAAATAGATTACTCATTCAATTCAGTTCTCATTTCACGGCAAGCCAAAAATGCATAAAACCTCAAAATATCTTCATTAAAAATTGAAAAATAGAGAAAAAAATAAAACACGAAATACAGAGTTAAAATAATAAAAAAAGCAACTTTTACAATTATAATTAGAGTTTCTACGCAAAACAGGCAATTCGGCCAGCAGACAAAAGGCAGATTTTTCGGTGCGTAAAAATTAAAGTTTAATTGTGGTCCTACTCAGCAAAAAGACACTGAAGGTGCAGAGATTTAACTCACTATTCTGCTAAGTTTCAAATATTAACAAATCTGGCTGCTATGGTAAAGAAGAAATAGGCTTAGCCGCACTTAAACAATTTAAATTGTTGGTAATCTATAACTCTTCCATGCAGATTAACTAAAGTCATAAAAACCTTAACCGGAAGATAAGAACAACATAATTCAATTATTTTTAAAGCAAAAATTGTGCAAATTACCAACATATAAGAATAAAAAATCTGATGTGTACATTACGTTACTTCCTTGTACGGAATATTAAATTATGCGCCTTTTTCCTGATTTCCATTTAAGCTTATTTCCTCGAATTTCATTAGAGATATATTTCTCATTCAATTAACTCAGTTCTCACTTCGCGACAAGTAAAAAGGAAGTATTGTACTCACGAAAAATTTCGGGTATCATATTTCAAAGAATATGTGCATTTTGACCGCCATCGAATGCAATTTTACGATGTTTTTGCGCGACATGTGCACGTAAGGTCAGAATAAAAGGCTTTTTTCCCCAAAAAAATTATAAAACTGATTTAAAATGGATTCTGAAGAGATATTTTCCTGGCGTCTGTGCGTACGTACGCACGTATGTATGTATGTATCTCGCATAACTCAAAAACGAGTAACCTCAGAACGTTGAAATTTTGTACATAAGACTGCTATAACACGTAGATGTGCACCTCCTATTTTGGTTGCAATCGGCCGTACCAAAAGTATATAAATATATGTATATATATGTTAACTCGGCTCAATGAGCTCAGTTTTTTTATTCTTACATGTTGGTAATTTGTGCATTTTTTGCTTCAGAAATGATTGAATTAATGCTGTTCTTATCTTCCGGTGCAGCCATATTTGTTTACATTTGAAACTTATCAGAATAGTGAATTTCTTGCCAATCTAGAGAAACTAAGCTTCGCACCAACAAAGTAACGTCTTCTTTTATCATTGTGAATTAAATTATGCTTAATTCTATATGAAATTATCATTTAAGTTATTAAATTATCCCATATATTGACTCAGGTTAGCGTCCACAACAAATTAAGCAAGTTTTGCCCCTTCAGTGTCTTTTTGACTAGTGAAACCAAAAGTAAGCTTTCAGTTTTGTACACCAAAAAATCTGTTTCCTTGCTCGCTGGTCAAATTGTTTGTTTTTGCGTATAAGCTATGATTTTTATTGTAAAACAAAAATTAATGGTTTTAAATGTATTTAGTGTTTTATGTTTTTCTATAGCTTTCAAATTTTAATATAGATATTTTGAGGTTTTATGTATTTTTGCCTTGCCGCGAAGTAAGAACTGAATTAATTGAATGAGAAGTATATCTCTAATGAAATTCGAGGAAATAAGTTTAAATAAAAGGCAAGAAAAAATGTGCATAATGTAATGTTCCATACAAGGAAGTCATGTGGTGTACACATCAGATTTTTTTGTGTTACACCTTTGTATTTCAAATATACTAACAGCTAAATATTAAATTCTTAGACCGACACTTCAAATAATTCTAATATATTTAAGTTATCATTAATTAACTCATTTTAATTTAAACTAGAAACAAACAAAGTGTGAAAACTTTCTAGGTTTTTCAGAGAAAGTTGTCCGACAGAACTTGCGAATAAATAAAAGCACCCTAGTCTCTTTCTCTTATTTATTAAATAGAAATTTACGTTGTATTTAAATAATTTGTATGTAATTTGTATTTTAATTTGTATTAATTTGTATTCAAGTAATTACAAACGCATTCCCAGACAAAGAGTACAAAATTCATACAAAAATTCATAGCCGAGCTTATTTATTTTTTATAAGTACGAATAAATGTTATAGAATATGTATCTTCAAATCTTTGAATAAGAGTTTAGCTCCATTTATATATTTTCTGGTGCTCTATTCATATTCGTTTTAATGGAAATGGAAATAATTTAAATTCAAACTTCACATAACTAAAATCTGGAAATCCCTGTAACACCCTATTTGCAACAAATGCATAATTACCATGCTTTCGCGGGCCGCATAAAATTTTCTTCGGAAACCGCCAATTTGACACCATTGCTGTAAGGTATTTCGATTAAATCTGTTCTACATTATTCGATTAAGTGCCTTTTGTGCCTGAGCTATTAAGGATTCGGTATACAATCAACATGTAGTAAGTAATATAAAAATTCAATTATTACCCCAGTATTATGCGTGTGGTCTTGCCAGATAATAATATTGAATTCCTTAGCAAATAATCACAATGCTGTATTTCGGCAGATAGATGTGGAATTATTTTAGTTTTAACTCTTCATTTTGTATTGTATTTTTGCGTTTGCTTCGAGGGCATTAAAGTTTAATTATAAAAAGAATTCCTGTATGATAGCTTAGATTCTAACTAATACTCTGCAAGGTATTTAAGTCTTGTCTTTCATTTTTCGGTTAAATTCCCAGATGTGTTGTGACGAATTCTATATCAATTGATAGCAACATGTTTTAACCTCAACAAATATGTCGTCGCTTGAAACGTAAACAAGTGACAAACTATTGTCAATTATTACGTGATAGAACTATTTTACCATAAAATATTTTCGTCTTCCGAGCAAGAATAAGAAACTGCAAGTTAAAAAATCACGACGAAATCGTCATTCAGTCTACTTTATCATTCAGTCTACTACTGGTTCGGAAATAATCAAATTGTTCGACTAACCGGTTTTTCATATTTAGAGTGACTGCTCATGTAAACCGTATATTTTTTGCCATATATTTTCATGTAAACTATATATCACTGTAATTTAATATAACTAAATGGAATTTTGATTTCAAGCGTTTAACTAACTTGGTTTATTAATTTACAACTTCACCAAAAATAAGAAAAAGCAGAAAAATTTGGAGTCTGAAAACCTTAGATTATAGAATTCATGTAAAAAAATTTATCATTAAAAATTGGATACTTAAGTATTATCGCAATCACCTTATTAGAAATTGCCAAACTTTCAAACTACCCTAAACTCTGAAAGCAACACGCATAACAGCTCTTCAGGCAATCGTGCCCTTGAAAATTCTTCAGTTTTACAGTAACTTCCACCTTTAACACAAACTGGCTTAAAAAGAATACTTGATTAACATGAGCAAAATTTCAGCAAAGAAGTACTTAATATTGTAAGAAGTTTTATCAATTAATGTTTATCAATCAATGTCGGTTAACACGAATTACGAACTGTTATTTAAGATCAAGTTCTCTCTCTCTCCAATGCAACGAGGTCTCTTCTGTCTTTGGATTAAGGCATTATTTTTCTTTAAAGAGGTCTTATCGCCAAGCGATTTATCAGAGTTGCCATTCGAGCAGCTGAAAAGGAGACGGAAACGTCAACGTGGAACACGCTTGATGCAATGAAAGCTATCTACCCATTCTATATCATGTATATGCGGAAGCATCGGAGACCCAGAGCACTATATCTTCGACTGTCCAATGACGTCTGTTCACCATATCCGTCATCCAGGAAACCCAGGTCTAGAATTCAGGCGATTTCTAATCAAGCACCGAAAAACATTTAGTCAGATAAAGAACATCATCGACTACCTCCACAAACAAGGACTCAATATGTGTCACCCTTAATCTTATAATCCTCTCATTCTGCAATAGTTTCAGAGTGCCATTGTTATCTCCACTAAAGTGCCTTCAGTCTTCATTCATATCTGTGCATTATCTCCATATCATGATATTGTATCTATTTATTATCAAACTTTATTGTAACTTATCTACCTATAAACGTTACCATCACCAATTGTAACAATATGCAACTCTGTATATCCAAATGTATAACATCTGTATGATTGCATATCACCTTTAATTCTCAATAAATACGGAAAAGTAGTACACCGGGGCAATACCATTTTTGCTCATAGCGATGATGTGGTGCCCCCTGTACTTGTTCCTGTCCTGTCCTGTCTACCCATTATAACTGTATAACTGCGCATGCATAACGGTGCATGTATAACTGTATTATACCCTGCGCATGCATAACTGTGAACACAATGTATGAATAATGTAATGCACAATTTAACTTCATGTACGAATAAGCCTCAACATCAGTGGAAATATCTACTGCCCATGTATGACTAACGCATTGAGTTTTGTTCCGTATGTTAAACGTAATGTGCCTAGGTGCTTTCATTTAAATATAGTGCGTTTTGATTCTCACGTGCTCTCATGTGTTTTTCGTTTTCTTATAAAAGTTTTATGTGTTGAATGTAATGTGTGTGTTTAGTGTAATGTTTATATACTGTTACGTTTTTCTCTTCAAGGGTTCGTGGATTTGGAGTGAATAACGACGGCGACACTTGATGAAGTATCAAAACACACTTTATTGGCCAGTATTTTACAAGACAGCTCCAAAATCACGCTTACAGACGTCGAAGAACTACTATAAACACGCTGAGATAATCAGCGACACAGCCTTCAGAATATCAGGCTGTAACGGTGCAGACAGCTTCACGGCAAAGCACAGAGTACAGCTCCCGACTCTGCTCGGTCGTTCTCGGAACTTCACGTACTCTCGAGACTGACTCTCCACGCTAGAACTCGCGATGCACTCGACGATACGCTAGAGTACAGCTCCCGACTCGGTTCAGTCGTTCCCGAAGCTCAACACACTCTAAGATAAAACTCGACGATGCACTATCTCGCGATACACTAAGAAACGCTCTCGATGTAGTCGAGGACCAACTAGACACTCGCTTACTGACTGACTATCAGCTCGCTAGACGAAACGCCAACTAACTTCTCCGCGTACCAGCAGGGTTTATATAGCTTTTGGCTTGTATTCGAGAACGTTCTGGGCTAAACCAGGAAGAATTCGTTCTAGAAGATTCTCCATGCGTCCATAGCATATCGCCGATTTTGTCGTCAAATGGGCGATTTCTCGCCAAATGTGGCAACCCTGCCTTTGCTTACCATTTTATGGCAACCCTAAGCGTGCTTTGCGGGGAAGCTATCTTACCGCGCTTGGACATTTCGTAACAATACGCTTTATGTTGTTTAATATCGTATTGTATGTACTTTGTATCGTGTACTGTTATGTTTTGTATATTGTGTGTTGAACTGTGCTTACTCTATGTGTATTTATTCGTCATGTATTTCAAATGTGTACGCTTAAGCCGTACATGGACAAAGTCAAAGCAATGTGCAATGACTAGTTTGTGCAATTCTCTGATGTTTATTTAAATGAAAATAGACAGATGTGTACATGGACACGATGTTTGTGAAATTCTTTGACTTCCTGTGCCTTCCTGGCGCCGATCTTGGCGTCAAAAAAGAGTCGCCAAAAAAACAAGGGGCACCCAATTGTAAACTTTTACCGGGGTTTTAAACTAGACCGATGTAATTTAAATAGGTAATCAGTGATGATCAAAAGGTCGACTGGGAGTCCATAGTCGCATGGGCACTGGAAATTGATCGGCATAATGAAAATTCCATTTACTGTTAAAAATTATGGCTAATCTTCCATAAGCGGGGTAAGTTGACCCCAAACTATTTTTGGTTTCAAAATTTGGCGAATGTTTTTGGCGGGAATGAGATTGTGATTTTTAAACTAAGATGTGCGCTTAAGCTTACCATCAAGACGCCAAATCATACGTCTACCAAGTATCCATTGTACTTAAGACGCCTCTGTTTGTCCACGTGAACAAACTTATTTGGATATCTCAATAAACTCCCGGTACGAGCCTCTTGTTGCTCCAGGGAGTTGTAGCCACTAGGTAGGGGAGGGCGTGGGACACATGCCTGTTTACCTCTGTTAAACATCAGCCATCCTCCGTCATCGGTCACCTGTCTACACATTCTGGTAATTTAACACATATGAACTGTTGTAGTAGGGCACGGAAACGTAAGGACGCTAACCCCATTGATCAGTTAGATTGTGGCTATACCACTTCACCTGACGAAAGGAATATTTTACAAAACACGCTAGGAATCCTGGTGTTTTTTCTGTGGATTTTGTTAGCGAAGGTGATGATATTGCCTTGTGCGTTGTAGTGGAATCTGATATGCAAGTAGTTGCGTCTGAAGTGCAAGAAATGTCATCAGAAGAAAGGGTTGAAGACAATTTCATTCCGTCCAACCCGCAGTAAATACACTCACTTCCAAAAGTTAAGCACGAAGATATAAAATGCAAAAAAATCAAAAAATACTGCTTTGATGGACACAAAATTCGGCAGGAAAGTAGCATATATATTTATGCACAAAACAAAATCCATAATTATATACAGAAATGAAAACAATATTAAATTTTTGTAAGTTATCAAATAATGACATACTGGAGACTTTAACATAATTATGTATAAAGGGAAAATAAACAGCATAAAATGAAAAAAAGGACATTAGTAAAGGATGTGATCCCTCTCATCTGTATACAAAATTTACACCTTGTGACCACGCTTTCAATTAGGTGGTCAACCACCGCAGAATTAAGCAATCGCCATTCTTCTTGTAAAGCAGTTTCCAGCTCAATAAGAGTGGCTGAAGGTGGGAAACGTGAAGACACAGCATGGCCGAGAGAGCATCCCAAAGATTTTCAATGGGATTAAGGTCGGGCGAATATGCTGGCCACGCCATACGCGCAATTCCTTCACTCTCCAGGTAGTCATCGACGATGTCAGCTCTATGCGGACGTGCGTTATCGTCCATTAAAACAAAAGTAGGACCAATTGCTGCAGCGTACACTCTCACAATGGGTTCTAAGACTTCATCTCGATACCGGACAGCCGTGAAAGAACTCCGTTTAAAGAAGTGCAGGTCGATGCGATATCTTAATGAAATCCCTGCTCACACCATAATGCTTCCGCCTCGGAATGCATGATGTTCGGTGATGTTTTGGGACTGACTGCGTGTTCGTTGTTCACGCTATATCGTTATACGCTTGTCATCTGGCTCCAGAGCAAATCTTGACTAATCAATAAACATGACATTGCTTTAGTCAGACACATTCCAATTAACATGTTCCCGGCACCACTGTCATCGTGCCCCTCTTGATTGGACGGATAGAGGAACACAAACTCGAGGTACCCGGGCGTACAGTCCACTCATATGTAATCTTCGGTGTGCGGTAGCTGCAGATATTGCCTTACCAATGGACGCTGTAACCACAGATATCACACGTGTGGAGATCGCTCTGCGATTCCGCTTGGCTACAATAGCAATATATCGGTCTTCCGCGGGGGTTGTAACCCTTGGGCGACTGGCTGTGATCGACTGTCCTGCTTCAATGCGCCCCACAGCACGCCAGCGCTCAGCTATTCGTCTTCTGGAAGTCATAGAAACACGTATGTCTTAAAAACAAATTGTACGAACGTTTTAAACACCTTCTATCGGCACTTACAATCAACTTGTGTAACCCTTCATAAAGCTGGCTTCTTATAATACTAACGTTTTTGCATATTTCTTGAAATGAAAGTGCGATTGGCTGTTACCTAACATATTTGCATACTTCCATCTACCTCTGCAGTGAATTACATCCTCTTCAATTCTGATTGGCTTTCGGAAATTAGTATTTTCTTCTCGGTGCTTAACTTTTGGGAAGTGAGTGTATTACCCTTGACAATTTGGAGCGTTTTGCTGCAAAAACCGAAATGATCGCTAGTTTTATTGAAGCCTAGTGAAGTACTAGTGAAGTTACCAAACATTTTCGATCCCATCTGCAATACCGAAAAATTATCTGTATTTGTATTGTATCTGTATTGTATCTGTATTATCTGTATTGTTTAAAATTACAGTATAGTAATTAATGTTAACACTGTAGTGATTTCTATGACGACATGCATACTATATTGTAGTACTTATGTAAATTTATACTACAAACGATTAATGCAGAGAAAAAATTATTTCAAAAATAAAATTTGAGTCCTCACTTAACAAGAGTTTTTCAACACGAACTCTTGATTTTTCGGTGCCATGGGATGGGTATTAACAAGGGTAAACGGATATCTGAGAAGAAACAAAAAAGTGTTTCGCTGCTACAGTATAAAAATATTCCCAGAAAATTCTAAAGAATGTAAAAAAAGCTATCAAGCAGCTACAACATGCATCGCAGCTTCCACAAGCTAGCCTATGAAAAGCATCTGAGGAAAAAGCGTGAACTTCCTTTTAAGAATATTATTTAAAATTCAAGTACACCGCGGAAAAAAAAAGAAGGGCAATTCTATATCCTCTGTTCCACTGGGTCCGATTGACGAAATTCAAACTGCGTTTTTCATGCCTCGAAAGCGCGACTTAGGATATGTATTAGATTTATATATAGCATTGTTCAAATACAGGTATTTTGACACAAAATCGGACTTTTTCTGATATGACAAGCCATTTTTTTTCCGTATTGCGATTCTACGCCTCAAATGATGCCAAACTGCCAAGTTTTATAAAAATCGCACTAGCAGTTTTTCAAAAATTAGTGTTCAAAATTTTAGCTCCTCCATGTTAATTGAATTTGATATATATTTATTAATATCTCTTTTTTTATGAAACTCATTGGATTCCTTCTTACACAGTTCGAAATTTAGGTTCATTCCAAACAAAATTTGCCCATTTTTATGATTTATTTTTAAAATTTGTATTTTTAAATAATTTTTTATAAATTTTTTGAAAAACTTTTTGAATTATAACTTACAAATTTTTTACCGTTACCTTAAATAATTTTTACAATGATCTTAAAGTAGATTTATTTCTAAGCCTACCTGCAGAAAATTAGATCTTTTTATTAAGAATTTCCTAAGATATACGTGAATTTATATATTGGCGCGTTTTGAAATTTGGCATATTTGTTGAAAGCGATAATAGCGAAAGTGTGGTTTACGCACTTTGTTAAAATTACTTGAAAGTAGAACGATGTGACTTTTTTTCCTCTTACCCGCAATGTAAAAAGGCAGGAACGATGTGACGTTTTTCCTCCGCTGCACAATGAAAGGGAAAGAAAATAGGTTGCCACATATTAAAAAGTTTACCAAGTAAATTATTCTTGGCTCAAACTGAGAAAAATTCTCCAAGTTAAATTTATGAATTTCTCCGTAAATTTCGCACCAAATTTTACAAAATTTAATATTTAGGCATAATTTTAGTTGTAGAGTCGCAATATGGAAAACAATTGCTATGTTATTTCAGAAAAAGTCTGATTTTGTGTCAAAATACCTATGTTAGAATGATGCTATATATAAATCTAATACATATCCGAATTCGCGTTTTCGAGCCATGAAAAACGCAGTTTGAATTTCGTCAATCGGCCCAGTAGAACGAGGGATACAGAAGTGTCCCTTTTTTTTTCGCAGTGGACAAATCCACGTTGTCACATCGAACTAAAATGAATGTGGTATGATATATGGTCCCTTCTTAACCCAGACACGTCGCGCAGTGTGATCGCACACTGAACATGCGACATGCGATGGAGGACGTGGGCACCATGCCTCTACCATTATGAAGTTAATTAGTACAGCGCCACGTCCACCTATGTCTAGAGTTTGACCAGAACGTGGTGTCACACAAACGCCTCTCATCGATAGCAGTGCGGGAGTCCTTACGAAACTCCTGCGGAGGCGTGCGGCTATCCACCACAATACCAGTCCAAACCATTACAATTCTCACACCAAAGTGATCCTTCTTTTTCTGAGGAGAGAGGTATGACGTCGTGTTCCAGTCTCTCTCTGTGGGTACAGGTGCGCCGTGTATCAATGTCCAGGCTGAATCTTGACTCATCTGTAAAACGTAAGTTCACTGAAGTCTGGTCCAATGCGCATGGTCTCTGTACCAATTTTAGATTTATTTAGAACGCAGTCCGGCCACCGAAGCTCGTCTTATGACACAAAACGCCTGCACCCACATTACACGACACACAAAAAACAAACAAACCATACGAACGTAAAAATACAACAGTAAAAAATACGATAGTACGACATTAAGTAAAAGCAATATAAGACAAATAAAAACACAGGCAGTCAAAAGTTGAACTCAAGCCACAATTCCAGTTCCTTCTCTATTTGAATTTATAATTTCAATGAGCTCTCCAGCAATCTTATAACTCTTCCTATGATATAAATCTACCGCAGAAAGTGACCCTAAAATCTTGATGGCATGAAAAATTTAGACCACATCCACACAAAAAATGTTTATTGTCACCTAATGCTTTGCAAAAAAAGAACAATTCTGATTTTCCTATATACCAAATCTGTGCAAATAAAACGGGAAACTACCATATCCCGTAATCAATTGAATAAAATCAGTGCCATTAATAATGCGCATTTTCTATTTTATTTTAAAATATCTGAAAAATTCCTTGTTTCTATCCGAATCTTTCCAGATATTGCTCCAATTATTAATTACTATATCTTCTAGGACGGTACATGCCATCCTCTCAGAGCCAGGAATCTCTATTTCCATTAAAGAATTAACCATTTGCAGCCTCTTTAGCTAAAGCGTTCGCCCTCTCGTTGTCGGTATAACCTACATGTGCTTCAATCCATGAGAATTTAACTCTACAGCCTCTATTATTCAGCTCATAAAATAGATCCTTTATTTTGTAAGGTTTATCCTAAGTTTATTAACAGTTATTTTAAGTTTTGTGTCTTTCCTATCTTATTCTAATTTCAGCTTACAATTCATGCCAGAATGTATTTTCAGAAACGCAGTGAATGCAAATGAGTAAGGGTCATGCAAATGAGTAATTTAAGTCGATGTTTCGCCGACTTCGAGAGAGAGAGAGTCTGATTTTCTTGACTAGCGAGCGTTTGCCATTTGGCTACATTCTCTCTTAGCTACCATGCTCGGCCATGCTCGGCCATGCTTGCGTGGCTTCGCCGATTTAATTTGATACTTAGGGGACAACTACTTAGAAACCTGATAGCTTCCGCTATATCTTTCAGATAGCGATAGTTGAGCTTAGTTTAGTTTAGATTTATTTAAGTTCAAGCCCAAGTCGAGGCTTTGCGTATACTCCAAGTTAGGAGTTTATTGTACTTATTCTAAGAAGTAAAGGGTAGTTCACTCATCTTAAGTCTTACGTGTTTATTCTCACACCTAAGCGATTATTCGCTTGTTAGTGTTCGTGGGGTTCTAAGACAGAACATTGGATTTAAATAAGTAAAACCCCACAATTTCTTTATAAATCTCATTATAATAATCAGGGCGGGAAAGAGCCTGTAAGGCAGAAAGACAGTCAAAAAATAACGTTATCTCACATTGTGCAATGAAATGTTTATATGGCCATTTTAAAGTATATAGTATAGCGGAAAGTTCTGCCTGATATACCGAATTATATGCATTCAATCTCAATTTGCCCCTTCAATTTCAATTTAGTATGCCAATCTCAATTTAGTATGGTCTTTGCACCATACTACACTCGCTCTCATATGTATTGCAGTGAGTGGAGCGCAAACAGAGAATCTTTTGGAATACAGTTCTATCTCTGGAAGCATTCTGGCAATTGTAGTCCGTAACACTCGGGTTTCAGTGGCATGCACTAGAACCCAAGTGTTACATGAGAGCTGTAACAGTTCTGTGTCGCAGCAGTGAAAGTGCCAAATAAAGGTCCTCATTCATCGTTGTGGATCCAGTCATCATTATGCATTCCCATACACGCCCGCAAGGACCACCTCAAGGTTTCTTTCTCTGATCTTAGAGGGATGAAAGCGCGTCTCTATCTCTCTCCATATCAAGTGGCCTTGAGAATCGTTTATCAAATTGAAACGACTCTCATCGATGAAGAGGACGTGAAATGTCCAGTCTTTGTGTTCTTTGTACCACTGTAAATAGTGCCGCCGACGAGCTGCTAACAATGTTATGCAACGTTCAGAATGGCGGGCGAATAGGTCACCTTTACGAAATCGTCTGGCCACAGTGAACCGGGACACCTGTCGTCCGGTTCCCGTGTGTAACTGTTGAGCCATGTTGCCTGTTGTCTGGTTTCGGTCTCATTTCGCCTGTAGGGCAATGTAACTTTATATCAATAAGCAATTAATTATCAATTTTATGACATTAATAATTTTTGTTAATCTTCCATAATCGGGATGAGCGCGAAACTCGGCGAGAGTTTTTAATTTGTCACGAGTTTGATTTGGTTGTGGTTTTCGGCTGTATATTTTCTGTGGCAAATCTAGAACTTTATTTCGATGATTGTAATGAGTATGAGTTTAGTGCAGTCAGAAGATTTTTTTAAATTTAATTTTAAAATACTGTGTTTGTTTTTTAAAGTTTCACTGCTTAATATTTGCAGGAGGTTAAGCTGTTGTTGGTGGGAGAATGTTGGACGTGAAGTTTTTTTTTTTTTTTAGTTTTGTTTCTTGCATGTGGCAATCGAAATATGTGGAATGTTTAAAGTTTTGAAGGAAAGTTGTTTAGTGTTTCGAATTTCTCGACGACAGTAACTTGTATATTTTAGTGAGTTTATAATGCATCCGTTGTTAGTGAATTTACATATATTTACTTGGTTGATAATTTTGGAGTCCAAGGAAAGTGTTATACAAAGTTATTATTTTATTATTCAGTATACTGTTTTATCATTAATTATATAGATAGGACAATGTTTTTACTTGGAAAGCTGATGACTTTGTTTTACTCACTGAGTATTTATCATCTCATTTTACTATTCTTACACTTACTATTATACTTCTGCTTACATAAAATAACAGCGTTCCACTATTGCAAAACTTAAAAGTTGCTATTTTGTTTGCGTTTAAAATCACATCTTAGTTTAAAAATCACAATCTCATTGCCGCCAAAAAAATTCGCCAAATTCTGAAACCAAAAATAGTTTGTCGTCAACTTACCCCGCTTATGGAAGATTAGCCATAATTTTTAACAATAAATGGAATTTTCATTATGCCGATCGATTTCCAGTGCGCATGCGACTATGAACTCCCAGTCGACCCTTTGACCATCACTGATTCCCTATTTAAATTTCATTTTCGGTCTAGTTTGAAACCCCGGTAAAAGTTTACAATTGGGTGCCTCTTGTTTTTTTGGCGATTCTTTTTTGACGCCAAGATCGACGTCCAGGAAGGCACAATTTCAAGATGGCCGCTACACAAAACCGAAATAAGAAGTCAAAGAATTTCACAAACTCCGTGTCCGTGTATACATCGGTCTATTTTCACTTAAAAAAAATCAGAGAATTGCCCAAACTTAGTCATTGCACATTGCCTTGACTTTGTCCATGTACACATCGATTTAGTTTCACGTAAAAAAATCTAGAAGCTAAAACCAAGTTAAAACTCTCATGGTAACCAGAAATGGGGTTTCATCTCCAAAACTGAACAAAATTTTTCGCCAATCGAAAGGGCACCTACTACACTACAACTGAAACCCCTAACGTAAACAAAGAAACATTAATAGTGTAGATATTTTCCTTTTAATAAAAGTTTCTGAGACTCTGACCGCTAACTTAAGAAGCATTAAGCATTAATACACTTACTTAAAATAAAAATTCACTTTTTATGTCATTGTTTCAAAATATAATATAAATATTAATACAAATTTTCAAAATATAAATCAATATAATCAGCATGTAATATAAATTTTCAGAATATAAATAAATATAATCAGCAGACATAAATCTTCAAAATATAATAAAATAATTGCTAATAATATATTTAATATTTTAAGAATATAAGATAAAACATTTTATATCCGATAAGAAAATAAAAAGAATTTTGAGATTTAAGCATATTTTTGATAAACACATAAAAGAAAAATTTAGACTTTAGGTTTGTTTACATCGTTTTTAAGCAAAGTTCCACTAAATAAAAAGTTACTGGCTAGTCTTATTTCTTGATGGATTAAAATTGATTAATTAGTAGACGATTATTCTTTCTAGGCATTTTTGTATTTTCCTACAGATCGTCGTCCAGTTGCCTTTCTTCTACCTTTGGCTACAAAACTCCTCTGTCTCATCTGCTGGGTAGCTGATTTTCTTTTTCTGCGATACATTCGTTTCTTTTGGGATTGCTGACTTTTGGCTCCTCTTCCTTGCTTTTGGGACTTGCTTCTTCTTCTTGTCGCTCTTTTAGATGATTTCCGATTAACCTGCTGCTGTTTTTGACCCCTTTTCCGACTGGGTGCTTTTAATTGCTTTCTTTGAGTTCCTCCGAGACGCAAAGACTTTCTAGACTCACCATACGAAAGTTTATAATGTTTGCGGTGAATATGCTTTGAATTCGATCTACTTTTCTCTGCAGCAGCTACCGCTGGTTGCATTTTCCTTGAATGCTCTGATTGTTCATTTAGGGTTCCATCCGAAGATAATCTTCTCCTCTTGGGAGACCTAGCATTTACCGATTTGAGTATCTCAGCATTCTGAGAAATACTGTCATGCATTTCTCGAGAATCCTCCACGGAATTCCTTTTAATAGTTTCTGAAGGACTTCTAACAGGAGAATCGTCATTTGCTGAGGGGTGCTTTCTTGAATTATGACGAGATCTTTTCATTTCTCTTGATCTGATAGAAGTTCCTTCCACTTTAAGTGATCTGCTTGCTCGTTTCCTACTTCCACCTTTTACATTACCACCATCTTCTGACACATTCTGTGTACGGATAGCCGGTGGATTTTTGGGGGAACTGGTTCTACCAGCAACACTTTTACCCGCTTCTCTTGTTGGAGATGCTCTACTTTTTCTAGAAGCGACCGGAGGACTTAATGAGCGGGAATATCTTTGTGTAGCAGTAGAATCTTTGCCTCTAGAAGGTGACTTGCTTTCAGATCTACCATCTGAGATTTCGTCAGTTATTTCCGTAATTTTTTTAGATGGTTCTCCTGAATACTTGCGACGTTTTGTACCATGTTTTTCAGGATGAATTGTTCTTTTCTTTGTAGATTTTGCATCTCCGGATTTCTTTCTACCTTTTATCTTGATAGGTTTTTCAGGGGAAGCTCCTTTCGCTGCTGCCTTTTTGATACGTGATCGTTTAGATCGTTTTGAAGGCAATGCATGGCTTGAAGGAATTTCTGTTTCGTGAACAGTTAGCTGTACATCATTTTCCGGCTCTGAATCAGACCCAACTACGCGTTCGATGTCCTCATCCACTCTTGTCAAGTCTGTTAATATTTTACCTTTTTCTTTCTGGGTTGAAGCCATTTTCTTCAAAGAAATTTTTCTTGGGCGTTTAACTTTTTCTTTTATCGGAACCTCATTCTTCATTACTTCTTGTTCTTTATTTGCAAGTTTAGTTTTTCGAGGAATTTTTCTTGTTTTGGCCTTATCCACTTTTGGAGAAGTTGCAGCAGCGTTTTGAGAAACGGAGGCTGAATCTGCATCCGAAAGATTACTTAGAACTGGCACAGTTATTTTATCTTTTGTTTCATTTTCAGATTTTTTGAAATTCCTTTCAACTGCGTTGCGTTGAACTTCTTGCATCTGAGGTGTAACTCCAGTAGCCTGTCCCTCATTTGGCATAGTAGGTATGCTGTCAAAATTCGGTAAATCCATATTTTTCTTGATTAGGGCTTCATAAATTACTAAGAGAAACTAAAAAATCATTTAAAAGTGTTTTTTATTTTCAACTATTTTGCCTTTTTCGGAAAATTAACCATACAACATCTATTGATAGCTTTTTTTAGAATGAACTTCAAAATTTTATTATACTTCTGAACGTGATAAATTGTGCGGACTATGTTGAGTTACAATAATGTTACACGTGAAATAAATTTTGAAAATTAATTTGAAATATTACGTGCTATCTGGTTTGCTTTCAAGGCCTAATATTTTGAATGAAAGACGCTAATGTTTCTTATGTTGTATATCTAAAAGGAAAGTGATAATTTATTGAATCTATACACACATATGTTTATCGCACAAAATTTAAACGTATTTTTTATTGGAATAAGGAATTGCGCAGAAGCTATAAGCACTTCACATATTTATTTTCTTAGACGTTGTATAATGGGTAAGTGCAATATCGATTAACATTCAAAGCATTATAATGAAAATAAAAATTCACACTACAGGGATAAAAAAAATTCCTAATAGAAATTTTCGAAAAAAATTCTAAAGCAAAATATTAATCCGTAAATCGATATTGCCAAACTGTATTCTGCATTATCAATTAAATATTCTTGGATATCATTATTTTGGTTTAAATGTTGTCTAAGACCATAGACATAGTAAATACTATATTTATTATTAATTTTTCCTGTAGTCTAGATTAGCGGTCCCTAACAGCACATTCTAGAATATCTATTGGACGGCGGGCACCATTTACTTTTTCAAGGTGAATTTATAGTTGGATAGAGTTAATAATGCATGCACATATAAAAAAAAAGAGATCGTCGCATTTCTCTTTGTGCTGGTATCTGCGTTGGATGTAATTTCTATTTCATTAAAAATGAGAAAACTTTCACATAGAATTTTATTGAAAGCTAAAACATTTTTATTATGATCGCACAGTGGCGAACACACTTCGATCGGCGGGCGCCATGGTGCCCGCAGGCATAGATTTAGGAACCCCTGGTCTAGACTGCCCTTCAAAAAGTAAAAGTCTGAAAACATTTTTTACTGCACCTCAAAAAATTATGCATATACATTTTGGTATTTTCTGTAAAGAAAATTGGATTAGCTTGTTATTTCCACTCACTTACCTGTTCCCATATGTACATTACCGGCAATGTATATAAGTCAGCATTTTATAGAATGCCAAAAACTGGCCGGCAATGTATTAAACAATTAACATTTTCTAGGCACTCTATATAATGCCAAATGACAAGTGGGCAAAGTATGAAATACATCTCCATTTCTTGTCGAACATCCATACATTTAATACATTCACGCATAATCCATACATCTGATATATTTTCATACATTGGTTCTTAACCAAGAAAGGCATAAATTTTGTACTGTGCAACTTTTATTTTTCTTTATGTATTTCGAATAAAAGTTTTTTTAGCGGCACTCTTTCGTTGTTTTTTCAAAATAACGTTCATATTTTTGAACAATACTCTTCTTTTAAATAACAGCCTTAGGGTGAGCTTTTCCATACTTTGTCTAAATAGCATTCGTAATTCAATAGAATGTCTATTCTATCGATTGCAATGTCTAAGGAAAGAATGTAATAATTCTTATATTTCACACTTTGTCTAAAAACGCCAGGCATTCTGTAAAATATTTAGGTATTCTACAGAATGCCAGCTTTGTTTTAGGTTTTACTGTTTTTTACAATTTTTAATGGTGTTTGAGTTTTTATGTATTTCTTCCTTGCCGCGAATTGAGAACAGAATTAATTGAGTGAGAAATTTAACTGTAATGAAATTCGAGGAAATAAGTTTAAATGAAATGCAGCAAAAAATGCGTATGATTTAACATTCCGTTCAAGGAAGTCATGTAGTGTCCGCATCAGATTTTTTTACTAATGTTATCGTCCGAAAATCGAGAAGGGAAAATTATGGGATTCATTTAATTTCCGAAGGACGAGGTTGCTGTGAGAGCATAGCAATTAAAAAACATTCATGAATAAACTACAAGTAACTTTCACAATATTATTTCTTTCAAAGAAACCTGCGTTCCAATAAGAATTCATAGTAGTATGAACCTCCCATTATTCAATAACATATGTTCATTGCCTTTTTGAATTTTGACTTTTCTTATTGTTGCCTCTGCTACTCTTTTTGCCTCAATCATTCATAAATAATTCGCGAAGGTGAGTGTGACGCCGATTCAGCGAAATCGTAGATAAATGTTAGTTCATCTTTGCTTCATTGTTATGGGTCGGCTCTTGTGCTAGGCTCGTGTAAAGTTAACCCTTCAATGCATGAATTTTTATATTTTTACCAAAAATATTTGTTTCTTCATGATGGCTTAAATAAATAGAGAAAAATATTTTTAAAAACTTTCAAGATTTTTTTGTCGCTTATTTTTTGAAGTTTTAGTATTGATGCATATATGCATTGTTATGCATTTAGTATTAAAATGTAAACCACATGAAAAAATCATTTATAATAATATAATTAATAAATATTGGCATAAAACATTTAATTATTTATTGTTTTTATAAGATATTGACTTTAAGTAACATTTTATTAAAACTTAATTCTAATTTATCATGTTACAATTTCAGTTCCACCACAGTCTGCAATGTATCCCAAATGAGCAGAATTAATACTTCGTCCTTCATCAGAGAACAAAAAATTACAAGAAATTTTGACATATTGCTAAAAAACTTATTCTAATATGACTACTGCAAATTAATTTCCAAGAATTAAATATAAAGTCACCATCGCTTTCTAGCATCACTTATTTGACTTTTTAACCATTAACATTTCTGAATTGTCTACACTACTCTGGCCAAACATTTCTTCAACATTGTCATTTATGGATTTTTGGATTTATGAACATTTTAATACTTTACCTGAGTGTTTAAAATGACAGTCTCTAAGTTTTAAATTACAAATTTCTGGAGCTCACTTGTTAATAACTTTGGATTAATAAGTGGTAATAATGACTATCTTATGCTTCATCTTATTGATGTATGAACTCATAATCAAGTGGTGACTCTCATAGGTTCCTTATATAAAAGCAAGTACTGTTTACTTAACTTACTTAACTTTTGTATTAAATAAATATTGCATTGTATGGGATGCATAGCACTTTCACAATTATATTGTCAAGTCAAAGTAATGTTACTTGGCCATTTCCTTAAATTAATATTTGTTAAGATATCTTGAATTCTATTAATATTTTTTTTGATTGCCCACATTTTGTTTATATATTATGTTTATTTATGTTTTTATTTAATATATTATTGCTTCATATTATCTAGTATGTATTGAATAGCATGATCTTATTGTGTAGTGTTTTATCAATTGTACCATGTAAATATTGTACTAAGTCAAAATCTCCGTATTTTGCTGGCATTGTTGCCCGTGTAAACTTTTTCTTTTGTTTAAAATAAATGCCGCATGGTCTGCCCCCCCCCTCCCTGGTGTGGCGGAGCTTCTGGAGACAAGGGTCCCATGTGAGGTGAACTTCAAGTTCACCAGGTAAATATGCCTTTGTTCTCCGGTGTAAAAGTGTAAAAGTCAGCAACGTATTCAACGCTTGTTCCCCTCGACTCTTTCTTCAGTTTCTCATCTGTAGGAAGCTTGCGACTGGAATTTTATTCCTACGCACAGTTCTCAAACAAAGAATGCCCTCATCAGCTAAACACTTCATTATATCAATTGAAAAATAAAAGTTGTCGAAATGCAATTTGAAATTTTGACTTCGAGGAATCTCTGGACGAAATCTAATCACAATATTTTCACTGGCGCCCAATTCTGCCTCATTTGCTAATTTTGTAGGTTTTCTTGGCCTGAGTATACTTCAAACTTGTGAGCAAATCCATCGAGTCCCTGTAAAAAAGATTTGAAAACAATCACCCAGTAAATGAACATAAATAAAAAAAATCAAAGGAATTTTCAATACAAACAAGCAATATACTACATACTACATAATTAGAGACATTAAATTAATATTTTATGATTCTAAATAACAAAAATGAATGCAAATATCGAGTGGGTATTGCTAATATAAAAATAAGCATGAAATAAAAGGTATTATGAAGTCCTACAATTAAAATTCCACTCTAAATTTAAACCTGATTCACATATGCACCAAATTGCACTCTCAAATGAAGCCTAGTCATAAATGAATAGTGACGCATATATCAAACAAAAAAATTGAAATATTTCATTTTAAAACAATTCTATGGTTAAATTTTAACATAGAAATGAAAAATATATACCTTCAGCTATGTACGTTAAAATTTTTAGGCCCCTAATAACGAATTTATGAATAACATAAAGCTAGCTGGACCATTCAAAAAACAGAAATAAATTCTATGTTCTTGGCACTAATGAAATAAAGAGTACAGTTTTATGATATCTACTAGGGAAAAGAACACCAAAACATTTATATGGATTTATTAAGATAATCCAGTACACCGTTTGCTTTGTAATTTTTTTAATGCTAAATTCAGTAGAAATTGGTATGATTCGCATGTATTGACTATACATTGAAGGGTTAAACATTTAGAAGGGAAAGGTTTGGCGTGACATTCGCAGGTCATTTGAGACGGTTTGTCTTTGTTAACAAGGTGATAACTATCATGAAGGAGGCGAATCCATTTCAAAATTTAGGGAGCTCGTTCTGTGAATGCATTGAGGAATGGGAAAATGACGCGAATATTTTAAAAATTTTCAGAAACTAGAGGTAAAAAGATGAGGGTTTAACGGGAGGGGTAAAATACGCTAGGAAATACATTAAAAATGTTCCGAAGTCATACGAAAAAAATTAAGTAACTTAAAAGTCAAATTTGAAGCCCATTACGAATTACATAAACCCATTAATAATCTGTTTCATTTCCGTAATAAAAACCACGTTTTAATAATTTTAATAAAAGATATCTTTAAAGACAACGGATGATCATTTAATTTATTTCTTGCTATGAGAATAGAGTTAATTCTCACGCATATAGTATGCATCTGCTCTCTGCATCTGCTCTACCCGAAATTCCACAATTGAAATGGCAGTTAATGGTCATGAACAAACGGAAAGAGATTCAAATCTGGCAACCAGCTTACAAATCGTCTGCGAATTAACGTCTCATTACGCTCCTCGCCGCCATTTGCTGCTCGGGAGGCTGACTCGTTCCCGGCAAGTTATATGTGTCTCTCGAACGACTTTACGAGCAACACATGGTATTCGTGCTGCAGTGGCCTGGCATCGAATCCTTTTAGCAAGCGATAATCGCAATACCTCAGCGCGTAGAATTCTGGGAATCTCTTCCTCTTAATGATGGAATAATATCCTGACATTAAACGTGCATTATCTTTACCCATTAATAATATAAACGTCCAGTTCCTCATTTTGATAAATCCCAACGGGCTATCAGTCAAGTAGCATAATATAATTTTGTAAATTTAGAATACCTCGGAATCTGTTTGGGAGGGATTTATTATGATTTACTGCGCCCGGCTAGCTATAAATTAATTACCCGTTCGCCCGTTCCACGATATATTATGCCCGATCACGTACCTTCTAATGGTTCGTATAAGGATTTCGGCTTTAACAACTCGTAGTTATTATTCATGCGATCAAAAGCAAAAGCAGCTATAAGAGGATTATTCGGAATTGTGCATTTTAAAGAGCCATTTCTTATTTTCCTGCCATTTAAAGGGAAATTTCGGGGCTTCAATTTTATGATTCTCTTCGAAATTCCATTTCCATTGCATTAATGGAAGTGCATTATCTGCCTGAAAACGAGAGCAAACAGAGACGGGATTATGGGTGTAGAGGTAGTTGCAGTGCTGCTATAATGTTTTCTTTGCTTTCGACGAAACGTTAATGAGAAAATGGAAGTTATTAAGTGCTAATATTTTGTTTGAGATTCAATTTTAAATGGCGAAACTAACTGATAATCGAAGGTGCTTTTATTTTCTGAAATGATGTAGATTAAGGTAAGTGAAAGAGAAGAATTATTTGCGTTGCGATCATATTCCCTCGTGATGGATGACGTCTGTTGCCATTCAGTAATAATTAAAAAGAAAGTTTCGTTTACGAATCAAGCATACAAAATTATGGCGCTGCATAATTTTCTATTAGACTTAAACTACGCAATATTAAAATTTTCATCTGATTCATTTCGAGCGAACAAAATATTTTAGATTTTAGCGGTTCAATCTGCTGTTACACTCATTTTTGCTGACCTGTTTCTTTTTGTCTTTTTAGCTTTGTTTTTAAGCATCGTTTTCTTCGCACTTATGCCCCATGTAATTCAACAACAAAATCATGAAAATCTTAAAAGTAGAATAGCAGTATGTGTTTAGAATTCCCGATGCAGTGATGTTGTCATGCATTTTTTTTCCTTAATTCACCATATCGTATTTAGTTTCCTTAGTAAGAGGCTTACAAAACCTTCTATCTATTATTATTAACACTTTGTGTGTTAACTTTATTATTAAATATTACGTTATAACGTTTCGTGTCCTCAAATGTCCGAAACTTCTAAGACCTTAAGTGAATTATCACTATGTCTTGTAAACTACCAAAGACTTAAAAAGGTGTAAACAACCCTTTTATTTAACTCAAAGTTTAACAGAAGGAATCACTCTTACTTACAGAATAGCCAGCATTTATAGCTCCAATTAAAAGTAATGAATATGAGTAAACGTAAGTTAGTCCAACGGCTCACACAGATAAAAAAATCCGATGTGTACAACAAATGACTTCCTTGTACGAAATATTAAATTATACGCATTTTGCATTTCATTTAAACTTATTGGACTGAATTAAATCTACTACCTTGATAGCGCATAAACCACAATAGAATAAATGCACTTTTAAATATTCACTATATTTGTTTACCCCAGTTACACTCTGGCGTTAGCTTCACTTAGCAACGTTACATCTCATTGATTTTATAGCTCATCAGAATGCATAAAATTATGTGTATCATCTGGAGACTTACCTAATCGTTGCCACATGTTTTATTCATATCCTATAATAAATCTAAAAGGGTGTGTAAAAGAAATTAAACAAACAAACCAACAACAACAACAAAAAAAGTTTTCACAGACGATTCAGTATTTCATATTCAATTAATTCAGTTCTCCCTTCGCGACAAGGCAAAAAAAAAAAATAAAAACTCAAAATATCCATATTAAAAATTACGAAGTAAATCTTAAATACTTATTTCCTGGAATAAATTCCGAAATGGATTAAGCATGATTTAATTCGCAATAATCAAAGAAGGCGTTATCTTTGTTGTTGCGAAGCTTAGTTTTTCTAGACTATCAACAAATCCAATCCTATTCAAAGTTTCAAATGTAACCAAATATGTCCGCCATGAGAAAAATTATTAAGCTTAGCCGCACTTAAACAACTTTTAAATTGTTGATAATTCTACAAATCTTACATGTAGATTTACTAAAGGCATAAAAACCTTAACAAGAAGATAAGAACAACATAATTCAATCATTTTTAAAGCAAAAAATGCACAATTTACCAACATATAAGTAAAAAAACTCGGCTCAGACTGGATATACATATACACATAAATTTATCCACTTGTGGTGCGGCCGATTGCAACCAAACTAGGAGGTGCACATCTATGTTATAGCAGTCCTATATACAAAATTTCCACGTTCTGAAGCTAATCGTTTCTCAGTTATGCGAGATATATACATACATACGTACGCACAGACGCCACAAAAAAATCTCTTCAGAATCCATTTTATATCAGTTTTGTACTATTTTGGGGGGAAAAGAGTTCTTTATTCTGTTCTTACGTACGAATGTCACTCAAAAACATCTTTAAATTGCATTCGATAGCGGTCAAAATAGAATATTTTCTTTGAAATATGATACCCGAAATTTCTCGCGATTACAATACTTCCTTTTTATTACATACAAGGAAGCAAAAACGCACAAATTCGCTCTGACTTAAAGTCAGCTTGACAAGCCTAAGCGCGAGAATAACGCAATGCACCAGAATACAATTTTCAAGACAAACAAATTAGCAACGCGGCCTTAAATAGGCAAAACATGCTTGGGTACTACCCACTGAAACCTTCCTTCAAATACTATCCTCTTTCTACCTCATTCCGATACACGCAAACCAGAAATTTATATTCTATCAGGAAAATGGGAAACGAGAAGGACAGTAAGTACACTGCGAAAAAAAAAAAGGGGGGCACAGTTCTACATCTTTCATTCTACTGGGCTGATTGCTGATTGACGAAATTCAAATTGTGTTTTTCATGTCTCGAAAGCCACCTGTTAGGTAAAGTGACCACCACTTCTGGCCTTAGTAGTGGCCGAGCCGAAGTCGGCTGAGGGCCCGCCATTGGAACAAAAAAAAAAAAAAAAAAAAAAGTCTCGAAAGCGCGACTTACGAAATATATCAGATTTGTATATGGCATTGCTCTACTGTAGGTATTTTGACACAAAATCGGACTTTTTCTGAAATGACTTAACCTATTTTTTTATTATTTTACCATATTTCGATTCTTCGACTCTAATTATGCCTAGATATTAAATTTTTTAATTCTTGGCGGGGAATTTATAGAAAACTTTAAAATTTTATCTTGGAGCATTTTTTTCAACAGTTCAACAGATACACTTTTTCGGTCTTTTCTCAGTTCATAATATCAATGCTCAGTTTTCTCACTAAAATGGTTTACAAAACTTTTTTTGTCTTTTATTATTAACGTTATGTATGTTAATTTTATTTATTAAATGCCCTATTCTTCACACTTAAGTCCCACAAAATTCAGCTCAAAGGCAAAATCACAAAATATTTAAAAACAACATATGTTTAGAATTTCTGATAGATAGGTTCGCGCGCTATGATAAAAATTTCTTCTTTCCTACGTGTTACAGCTGTTCGCTTTCATATAATTGAGCATGTTAATGAAAAAACCATTAAAATTTAAGAAAATATGAAACAGGTAATAAAAAATTGTACAACGTCCTTCTGTGACAATACTGAATATTTCAAGTAGATCATGAATTAAATGCATTTTTATTATTTAATCTGATTCAAAATCCTGTTCAAAAGTACAAATGGATTTCGATTCAGACCATCATTTCGAAAGTAACAGCTCCTTTTAATAAAAGGGTAAACTGAAAAAAGATTTTAAAAAATGGAAAAAAGTATCGTTATGCTTTGTAGGGAATTCTAAAGGTAGGTTACTTTTAAAATTTTTATGGTTTCAATGTTGAATTTTATGGCGTAGGTGCGATGAAAGCGTTTTTAAATAATAAAGTTAAAAAGACTAAAAAAACGTTGCATAGATAATCTTTTGTTAAAAAAAACCTGAAAGCTTCCAGGTTTTATATTACGACCAAACGTGCACTTTTTTAATGTTTTGTGTGTTACCTTCATTTATTAAATATCATGTTCTTCTCACTTAAACCGTAACATTCAGTTCGACAGGAATATCACAAAATATTTAAAAGAGCATATCTTTAGAATTTTTGATATACGGTCTCGCTCGATGGAGATGAAAATGTTTTTTTCCCCCGTTCAGTGTTGCCATTGCTCGCTTTGAAATTGTTGAGTTTCTTAATCAAAAATTCGTTAAAGTGTTACAAAATATGAAATCGATAATAAAACAAATTCCATATTTGGGCTTCAGATGCCCATATTCGGGTGGAGACGTACGTTATTAAAAATTAGATGGCTCTACATACCGTTGTTTTTTCACAGTGCGAGAAACATACATATATTCAAGCATATTTTTCATTATTTTATTTCTTTAAATATGATGCTGGGCTCTTGGTGGCAACAATTTCAAAAGCGATTCGCCGTTTATAGTGCCGTTTGTAGTGCGTTTAAAATGCCAAAACGAAATTAGTAGCCTTCTGGGCTAACGCCCTTTGGGCTAAAAGAGAACCTGAACATGGGTATGAGGAACTGATAAATAATTGAAAGAATGGGAAAATGTATACCAATACCTTATCGGAAAATCTAATAGAAAAAAGCGATGTTTAAAAATAAAATTAAAAAAGACAAGCGAAATTGCTTTAGAAGTAAGACCAAAAGCCGACTGGTAAACTGAAAGCTCGTCGAGAGCTTAAAAAAAACTTAACTCTTTGGGGCAGGGCCGGGACGAGGGTGAGGCAGGTGAGGCTTGCCTCAGGTGAACAAATAGAGGGAGCGCCAAATTAGCTATTCGATCAAAAATTCAAAAATTTATTATTAAAACTTACGATTTTTAAGTTTTAATTTCGGAATACATCAATTAATATTAAAAAAATTTTGTGTTATAAACAATCCAGCTAAAAAAAACAAAGGAAAAGAAAAACTAAGAGCATTCATTTATTCTCAAAAGACATGATCCATTACAGTAGCGAATATAATATTTTCTAACATTCAAATTCGTTATTGAAAGTAGTTTTAAGGAACTAATTACATTTTGTGTAACGAATTGTATAGACTAAACTTTCATAGAAAATATTATACTGCCGATATTAGTTGTTCTTTGCTGTCTCTTATTAGTTTGACTTAAGTTCTTTACTTAGTCATAACAAACTTGCCAGAGTCCACTAACTGAATAGACGGCGACGTAACTGCTGAGTTTTGCAGTTTCATAAACACCTTCTGGCATAGCATCCGAAGAATAAACAAGGCTGATTGAAAATAAAATGTACCATATTATTAGTTTTTGTACTTTTTTATTAGTTAGTTATTGTTATTATTTATTTATTTATTAGTCATTGTACTAATGAACCGCATACAATCTTCAGTAGACCAAGAAACACTTTCAAACATGGCCATTGTTTTTATAGAACATGAGTAAAGTAATCAAATAGATTTGGAAAAAATTATGGATGATTTTGCTCCTTTAAAAGCAAGAAAAATTAACTTGTAAATATGCTTGAAAGGTTTATGCCATAACGTTTTGAGAAGATGTTTTATTTATACTACTTAATATTATTTCCTATTTTTCAAAAAGCATATTTTTAATGTTTTCCTTTTCAAAATTGTTAATCATTATATATGTACTTCACTTTGGGGAATATACAAAGTATATAATTAAATATTACTGTAAGAGTTTTGTATTTTCACTCGAAAGAGTTAATTTTAATGAGCATAAAATATATGTAAACATACTTAATTTGTTCTATATGTATGTTTACAT